>JAVTVY010027465.1:0-101140 GCA_036873755.1 Hanleya hanleyi | reverse complement strand
TGCAGATACCTTTTCTGGTCCGATTCGAAAATCCAATATGGCCACAGGGCAGCCATCTTGGATTTCCCCATGAAACCTTGTTATCACGATTTCTCAGGAACTACTGCACGGATCTTTCTGAAATTTGGTACACAGGTTCCTCTTGGGGTCTAGATGTGCAGATACCTTTTCTGGTCCCAATCTCGAAACCAGAGCTATCCGGTCCTGTCCTCCCTACTAGGCTCTGGGACGGCGCTCAGGCGTACGATCGATCGTTGGCTAGCACACAAAACCCTAGAATTCAGAACATAACGAGGGCGTCTCTGTGGAGATAATGTCGATGTCCCGACGTCATGGATGTTACGAGCGCGTCTGCGCGATGACGGACTCAATATGCATTGTTGCGAAATATTTTCTATTATGACGTCAAGACGCCATGACGCTTGCCATGCAAGTGACTCGTGACTGACGTTTTCACAAGGAATTGGATATGTTCCAATGGAACAGGAAGAGGACACGTGAACGAATTTTTCAATGCATTATGGGACCCACTTTCAGTGAGCGTGGTCCCAGGGGTTCGTAGGAGCGGCCAATTTTCCAGCGGAGAGCGACCCCTGGTGGCGAGGTTGTTCTGGTCCGATTCGAAAATCCAATATGGCCACAGGGCGGCCATCTTGGATTTCCCCATGAAACCTTGCTATCACGATTTCTCAGGAACTACTGCATGGATCTTTCTGAAATTTGGTACACATATTCCCCTTGGGGTCTAGTTGTGCAGATACTTTTTCTGGTCCGATTCGAAAATCCAATATGGCCACAGGGCGGCCATCTTGGATTTCCCGTAAAACCTTGCTATCGCGATGTCTCAGGAACTACTGCACGGATCTTTCTGAAATTTGGTACACAGGTTCCTCTTGGGGTCTAGATGTGCAGATACCTTTTCTGGACCGATTCGAAAATCCAATATGGCCACCAGGCAGCCATCTTGGATTTTCCTGTAAAACCTTGTTATCATGATTTCTCAGGAACAACTGCATAGATCTTTCTCAAATTTGTTACGCAGGTTCCCCTTGGGGTCTAGTTGTGCAAGAAACCTTTTTTGGTCCGATTCGAAAATCCAATATGGCCACAGGGCGGCCATCTTGGATTTCCCCATGAAACCTTGCTATCACGATTTCTCAGGAACTACTGCATGGATCTTTCTGAAATTTGGTACACGTATTCCCCTTGGGGCCTAGTTGTGCAGATACTTTTTCTGGTCCGATTCGAAAATCCAATATGGCCACAGGGCGGCCATCTTGGATTTTCCCGTAAAACCTTGTTATCGCGATGTCTCAGGAACTACTGCACGGATCTTTCTGAAATTTTGTACACAGGTTCCTCT
Source organism: Hanleya hanleyi (assembly GCA_036873755.1). Taxonomy (NCBI): domain Eukaryota; kingdom Metazoa; phylum Mollusca; class Polyplacophora; order Lepidopleurida; family Hanleyidae; genus Hanleya; species Hanleya hanleyi. Next base: position 99,777 of record JAVTVY010027465.1, on the reverse strand, counting down.
TGGGGTCTAGATGTGCAGATACCTTTTATGGTCCGATTCGAAAATCCAATATGGCCACAGGGCGGCCATCTTGGATTTCCCCATGAAACCTTGTTATCACGATTTCTCAGGAACTACTGCATGGATCTTTCTGAAATTTGGTACACAGGTTCCTCTTGGGGTCTAGATGTGCAGATACCTTTTCTGGTCCGATTCGAAAATCCAATATGGCCACAGGGCGGCCATCTTGGATTTCCCATGAAACCTTGTTATCACGATTTCTCAGGAACTACTGCATGGATCTTTCTGAAATTTGGTACAGAGATTCTCCTTGGGGCCTAGTTGTGCAGATACCTTTTCTGGTCCGATTCGAAAATCCAATATGGCCACAGGTTGGCCATCTTGGATTTCTCCATGAAACCTTGTTATCGCGATTTCTCAGGAACTACGGCACGGATCTTTCTGAAATTTGGTACACAGGTTCCCCTTGGGGTCTAGATGTGCAGATACCTTTTCTGGTCCGATTCGAAATCCAATATGGCCACAGGGCAGCCATCTTGGATTTCCCCATGAAACCTTGTTATCACGATTTCTCAGGAACTACTGCACGGATCTTTCTGAAATTTGGTACACAGGTTCCTCTTGGGGTCTAGATGTGCAGATACCTTTTCTGGTCCGATTCGAAAATCCAATATGGCCACAGGGCGGCCATCTTGGATTTCCCCATGAAACCTTGCTATCACGATTTCTCAGGAACTACTGCATGGATCTTTCTGAAATTTGGTACACATATTCCCCTTGGGGCCTAGTTGTGCAGATACTTTTTCTGGTCCGATTCGAAAATCCAATATGGCCACAGGGCGGCCATCTTGGATTTTCCCGTAAAACCTTGTTATCGCGATGTCTCAGGAACTACGGCACGGATCTTTCTGAAATTTGGTACACAGGTTCCTCTTGGGGTCTAGATGTGCAGATACCTTTTCTGGACCGATTCGAAAATCCAATATGGCCACCAGGCAGCCATCTTGCATTTTCCCGTAAAACCTTGTTATCATGATTTCTCAGGAACAACTGCATAGATCTTTCTCAAATTTGTTACGCAGGTTCCCCTTGGGGTCTAGTTGTGCAAGAAACCTTTTTTGGTCCGATTCGAAAATCCAATATGGCCACCAGGCAGCCATCTTGGATTTCCCCATGAAACCTTGTTATCGCGATTTCTCAGGAACTACTGCACGGATCTTTCTCAAATTTGGTACACAGGTTCCCCTTGGGGTCTAGTTGTGCAAGAAACCTTTTTTGGTCTGATTCCGAAATCCAATATGGCCACTAGGCAGCCATCTTGGATTCCCATATGAAAACTTGTTATCGCGATTTTTCAGGAACTACTTCATGGATCTTTCTCAAATTTGGTACACATGTTCCCCTTGGGGTCCAGTTGTGCAAGAAACCTTTTTTGGTCCGATTCCAAAATCCAATATGTCCATCAGGCGGCCATCTTGGATTTCCCCATGAAACTTTGTTATTGCGATTTCTCAAGAACTACTGCATGGATCTTTGTTAAATTAGGTACACAGGTTCACCTTGTCGTCTAGTTGTACAAGATACCTTTTCTGGTCCGATTCGAAAATTCAATATGGCAAAACAGGCCGCCATCTTGGATTTTCCCATGCAAATTTGTTATCGTGATTTCTCAGGAAGTACCGCATGGATCTTTCTCAAATTTGGTACACAGGTTCCCCTTATGGTCTAGTTGTGCAAGGTACCTTTTTCGGTCCGAATCGAAGATCCAATATGGCCACAAGGCGGCCATCTTGAATTTCCCCTTGAAACATTGTTACCGTGAATTCTTGGGAAATATTTCATGGATTTTTCTGAAATTTGGTACACAGGTCTCACATGGGGCCTATTAGTGCAAGATACCTTTTTTGGTCCGATTCGAAAATCCAAGTTACGCTCCAAATTAATTTGGTATTCTCAAGTGACGTTGCATCACAAGAGTCGGCGGATCAAACGGTGGGGCATATTCTATATATTGACTACAGAGAATATCCGTACCTTCACCTTTCATATCAAGGAGTTCAAATAATTCTGAATTAAAATGTATTTCTTCAAATTTTAAATCAGCCTTCTTTAGTCCATGCAGTAGCAAGTGAACTGCTCCACCGTTTCGTATGCTGACCTCAGTCTTGTGACTCAAATGTCACAACTCGACAACTGTAGACTACTGGATGTTTCGATCCAAGGGAGATAATCAGGATCCAGGCACTTTTGAAGTTTCAACATTACTGCGCGGACCGGATCCCTTCAGTATTAAGCATTATTGTACCATCTTACTATTTTCGAGCATGGTATCTTGATTTAAACAGTATATTTATTTCACCAGGAAACAGGAATCGGCGAACAGGCAGAGCCTATTTGAACGCCTCTCCCAACAGACATATTACACATACATGTACAATTACAAGATGACAGACAACAGTGAATAGAATAAGAAACAGTTACAAACACGATAATTAACATGCAGCTGCATGGTATCTTAAAAGAGATATCTCAAAATAGCCCAAGAAACAGAACAGAATTAGCATTCGTTCCTAATTATAAAATCTGAAGTATGTTTCATAGCTCATGCATAAGTGTCAAAGAGATTGGTCTTCGCTTCCAGTACCCAATGATGACACGTGCAAAAAAAAAATAAATAAAAAAAATACTACAAAACAAAGGCGAAGGATCCTCGGTACATGTACATTCACTTTCAGACTAACTTTGCTCATTTCTCTTGTATTATAACAACCGACATAAGTAAAGTTTCTAGAAATCTTGAAACTCCTGAAACTTATGATCATATCTTGGTGTTTTTCAGTGGCCTTTTTCAATCTTTTTCACTCAGATTCGAAATTCTGTAAACAAAATTACAAATCAATTGTCTGTTCTTAGTAACAATGGACAAAAAGATCCTCTAGTCATTAACTTACAATTATCGGACAATGGTGGGCGCCAAGATCCTTCAGGATCTCTCGTTTTCTAGGTCAAATTCAATTTTTACAATATTTTATGAAGCATCGTAACAAGAGTAGAATTTGTGTCTCTTAAGTTTGCAGTTAAAATTGTGCGCGGGCATACTTTGAAGCTCATACGGCAATTGTTAGATCTATTCAGGTTATGTGTGTTTGCTTCATTTTTGTCCTTGAAGGGAATGTGACACCAACTATTGCATTTTATTTGTGTATAGGTTTCAGGAGGCCAAAGTACAGTTAACTTGTGGTATTAACCTGGTCAATAAACGGGGGGATCCTGGCGTGTTGAAATGGCCGGGGACAAACGATGTGATAGAACATACTAAACAAGGGAAACTCAAGGTATTTATCTCTCTATATTTCGCGAGCTGATTTAATCACACGCTCTCTGTCAATTTACACTGGTACAGTATTGCATCCCATATTGACCAAGAATTCTTGTTAGTATTACCCTTTACATGTAAATTTCCAACTGAATATTTTATATCTTGACTACACACAAATGTTGAAAATGTTTCCTAATCTGTGAAAGTTCTTCTGTCTGTTACATGATTGAATTTGGTTCATTGTTGTATTCCCGTAACAGGAAGCATTAAGGGAACTATTAAGGCACTGTAGATACCCCCCTTTACCAGACGGCATATGTAGATACCTGCAGTGTGATGAGGCTGGGGATAGAAAACATATGTTCTTTGAAGATCCAGAATTTAAGGTAACCCCACTGTGACACAGTGAAATTAGAGCTCGAATTTTATGCCGTGACAGCCATTGAGATGATGTTAACCAGTGTACGCTGTTAACCAATCAAAACGACTGTCCTTATACCATTAAGAAATACTTGTATAGATCTGTTTGTGAGTGTAAACTTCTCGTCAGACACAAGTCCTGCAAAGCACGCAATTTACACGGGTACATTACAAAAACTTCGCTTGTTTGAGAACTAGAGACTACTTGATTATTCTGGAGTGGTAGACATCATGAACAGATATAAACCACAAATGGGTAAATTCACTGAAGAGTCATGGGATTCTAGGCAGCCTCAAACTCAGCCTAAATTCAACCTTTCTGATTTCAAAGAGATTGAAAATCACGAGAAAATGTCTTGTACAAAAGGCACCTGAAACTCCTTAATTTATTGTGAAATGGTGAAAAATTTGAATAAAGATCTAAGGGTTTCGGAATATATCTTATTAGACCATTTTCTCTTGAATTAGTATTTAGGTCATTGAACTTTTGCAGCGTATACAAGTACTTTCTCACACTTGTATTCCTTTCAGCATCTTTGATTTGTTTAGCTTAGACATTGATGAATACTATTTGTCTGTTTTCTAGGGACTTTTCCGTATTGTGTGTTGGGAGCAGTGTCAAGTGGATTTCCATAACAACTGTTGGAAGAGATACAAGCTGTCGTTTGGTGATCGCCTGACTGACAGGGTAAGGACAAGGTATATCAGCTACGGTAATCCCTCTAATAATTCAATCACTGGAAGTGAGATTTTCTAAACTCGGAGGTGATCAAATTTATTAGAACAGGAAGTTGACAAATAATTTAAAATCATCAATGTAATCCATTATTTCTTCGTTATTTCCATGATTTTTAGAGGGTGGTCAAATGTTTTGAACAGATGATTGAATTTTGTCCCAAAATTGGGGGGGGGTCAAATTTTGATAGGGGTATTGAATTATTGGAGGGATTCCCGTAGTTGTACATAATACCTGTTATATATGTATTTCTTACGAACTTTCATGAAATATAATTTTGCTGTCCGCTTTCAGTAGAAATTATCAGGTAGAAAATGCTCCAATACTTTTTGGTTTGTCTTTGTTTTAAGCATATCGGCTACGATACATGTATCTATTATCTTGTTACAGGATATGTTAGATAGGAGATGTCCGACAGATGATTGCACTTCTCTCATCTATAGGATCGTTATATATCGACCAGAGAATCTACCAGACGGCAAATCAGTGAGTTTTCTTTTTATGCTGTAAACTCTACAGTAAAGTCACAATAAATTTACTGTAAAAACCAACCATGCTTGAGACTAGATCATAGTGTCGGTTTTTACAGGGTTCTGGTTTATCAAGGTTCAAATTACAGTACCTTTTTGGTATTGGGACCCAAGACAACGTCAGTATTTAGAAGTTGGTCGGTTTATATAGGTGTCAGTTTTCACAGGTTTCACTTTACATGTATCTTGACAATTTGATTCTGATAAAATCAATGAATCTGAAGTTGCAAGTTGAATTCAAAGATTTTTTATGGATTTTTTTCATGGATTCAGTGAAAAGTTACAGGTTTGTTTGGACGGTTGTCCAATGTGAAACTCTGTTTTGACACCAAGTTTTCTCCCTTTCAGATTACATCGGACTCCAACCACACAACAGAATCAAAGTGGAATAAACCTAAAGTGAAGATGGTTAAAGTCAGGTAATGTAAATTTGAGCGTACAAAATTCCTGATATGAAAGAGCTGTACAACAAACTATATAATTTGACAGGCTGGAATGATCACAGAATCTTACGGAAGATGAATGTTATATTTGGTGTGGTTTGTAAAGCATCTCCCTCCACCAACCTCCCGCTCACCATGCTGCATCATACTCCTAAATCTTGTCCAGTCCGGAGGGCAATCCTTCTTAATTTCATGCCAATCTCCAAAATTCTCAGATGTATAGTTTCGGACTCGTGGGAAACTGCAGTTTCCCAGCGAGTTAACCAGGAAGCAGACACGACCGGAGAATCCTTAGCTATAGAACTTTGAAATCAACTTTCCCACCCTCCAACACCCTCATTTTATCTCACCACCCCTGTAATATGTATTTTCATTTCAGTCATCAACCTGCAAAGGTACAGATTCACAGCTGCAGGATTAGGGGCACTTGCTCAGGGCACACCCGGACATTAACGTCCCAAATCAAACAAATTGCACATCAAGCCAGCTGATACTTCTCTCGGCACATACGTCAGAGATCACACCCAGATGGCCATTACAACAAAGTGCGAAGATGGTGTTAACCAACTTCAAAATTTTTGTCACTTCTCTGAGAGTCAACACTGACATATGTCAGAGTCATTATCAGTCATTAGGACAAGGGTTCTCAGATGATGACAACACATATTCAGACCTCTCGGTAGGCATCCATTTCCTGCCAGCTGAGCCTGCCCCCAAATCACCGAATGAAATTATCATATAATAAATGTATCAATAAATTGTCTTCTGGAGTTTTGCTCTATAAAATTCCACATTTGGTGAAGCAGGCGACATGTTGTCAAATCAGGTTGAAAAGTTACAGAGGAGGAAAACATCAGTTACAAACGAAAAACACAACCCATCCTATCCAAGTGGAAGGCCTAATTATTTATATTGTGCAAAATAAGTTTCTCTTGGAGATCATTTTGGCATTAATGTTATTTTCCTTTTCAGTGCCACCAAAATATTACGGAAACAAGAGAAGTTGGAACGGCGGAAGGAGCTGCGACGTCTTGCTTCAGAGACCAAGTCATCTGATGTGAACATCGAGCACCTGTTGAACATGACTGAGAAAAAAACAATGCAGGACGAAATGTACAACTCAATGCGAGAGGCTGTGTCTGATGGTAAAACATGGCATTCTTTTCTCTTCAGATATCTTCAACCCTTTTATTTGATGGTTGTTGTGTGTCTTCCTCATGTTTTGGGTTTTTTCAGACCTTGGATATGATTTCCCTGTGAACTTTTTCTGTTCATGCGATGCTTCCATTTCTATGTTAAGAATTGCTATTAAACTTTGTCAATGGGACGAAGAAGAACCCTATTTATTTTGGTACAAATCTTCGGTTAGAACAATAAGTGTGTAATAATCTAATATTGAGGATAGTGAGGCCACTGATAATTAATGGTTCGTTTCCCATAACCAGACCTCATCCATATTTTGAGGGCAAATAATTAAAATCCATGAGGGATTTACATTTTCATGAGTAAAACTTGCTCATTTTCTTCATATTTGTATACAATTGGTTTGCAAGTTAATAATTAATGATTAATAATTATCGCACTCGTCATGTGTATTTTTTACTTGTAAGGTTACGAGAAACAATTAATTAACAATGGCCTGAGCATGCTATTTTCTCCGTCTATTATCTGTGGCCTTGCCTCGCAATACATTCTATACTTTACAATAGATCGTGGTCGAAATAAGGATGAGGCAGGAAATATGACTGTGCTGAAGAAAGATGAAGATGAAACTGACGACAAACAGAAGGTAAGTCATCAGGCCTTCCATTCTGAAAATTGCACTGGACTGATTTACAGACCTGACCTTGGCTGATTGTGGGGTTGATATTTACCTAGCTGGGCTGATTTCATATGTATACTAAATCGATGTTTTGACTTATACCAGGCTGATGAATGATCCTACCAGGCTAATGAATCAGCCTATCATGCTGATGAATGATCCTACCATGCTGATGAATCAATCACCATGCTGATGAATGATCCTACCAGGCTGATGAATGATCCTACCAGGCTGATGAATCAACCTACCAGGCTGATGAATGATCCTACCAGGCTGACGCATGATCCTACCAGGCTGATGAATGATCCTATCAGGCTAATGAATCGGCCTACCATGCTGATGAATGATCCTACCAGGTTGATTAATCAACCTACCAGGCTGATGAATGATCCTACCAGGCTGACGCATGATCCTACCAGGCTGATGAATCAACCTACCAGGCTGATGGATGACCCTACCAGGCTGATTAATCAACCTACCAGGCTGATGAATGATCCTACCAGGCTGATGAATCAATCTACCAGGCTGATGAATGATCCTACCAGGCTGATGAATGATCCTTCCAGGCTGATGAATCGTTCTACCAGGCTGATGAAGGGACTCGGCCCTCCAGCGGATACTACATCGATGTTTTGACTTCTACCAGGGTGATGAATGATCCTACCAGGCTGATGAATCAACCTACCAGGCTGATGGATGATCCTACCGGGCTGATGAATGATCCTACCGGGCTGATGAATGATCCTTCCAGGCTGATGAATCAACCTACCAGGCTGATGAATGATCCTACTAGGCTGATGAATCAACTTACCAGGCTGATGAATGATCCTTCCAGGCTGATGAATCGGCCTACCAGGCTGATGAATCGGCCCCGTGAAAGTACTCACAGGGACTATTACAGGGCCTGGGGTGATCAGCTCTCCAGACCTTGCATTTTACTGGGCTGATTTAAGGTTAAAGGATACAATCAGCCCTCTCAAAATTGGTCATGTGATCAAGTCTTCATACTCTGGCTGCTGATCATTAGCAGTACAGTAATGCCTGTAATTCAATCCCCCTATCAAAATTCAATCACCCTCAGTTTTGAGGACAAAATTCAATCAGCTTTTCTAATAAATTTGATCACCCACTAAAATCATTGAAGTAATGAAGGAATAATGGATTATTTGCATGTTTTTTTTCTATTTTGTCAATATTTTTCCCATTTTGTTGTAATGAATTTGATCACTCTCATATTTCATGGTGGAGAGTTTCACTTCCTGTGATTGAATTATTAGAGGGATTACTGTAATATAGCTCATTAACCTGCCTGGGGGGGGGGGGGTATTAAACATGAAGCATTCACATAGGACTGATATATTTTTTTCAAAGCTGAGTTTTTACTCCATGTTCTCCTTATGGAATTATATTGTTCTTATTCTGAAGGTGTTATGTTTGACAGGGGAAGGCAAAAGTACGAACCAAGAAGAGGAAAGAGAAATTACGCACCATGCTACCCATGGAGGTGAACTTCAATGATCGTAAAGAAGAGACTTTACAAGGAGAGCACTCTGTCTATGATGATGGAGATGGTCAAGGTCACAGAGAGTATGTTATTTCTGTTTACAACACTTATTTGCTATGCTACAAATTGAATTTCTGCTATAAGTAGTTCTAGTTTAGGCCTGTTTTTTATGGGAATTTGGTTCGGACAATATTCAATACCAACAAAGAAATCTTGATCCTGGAAAAGGTTTCATCTTTCATCTGATTGCTGTGTGCTTGGTGACATGTTTACCCAGATAAGAGGATTGCATGCAAAATTGCATCATTCCTTTGCATGTTTGATTATTCTAATGCTATGTTTCTCCATTTCAGGTCTATACCCAGGTTTTACCGGCCAACCCCGAATCCAACCAGTCCGTTTTCGGTCCCTGACTCACTTCGTGCCGAAATTCATGACTTTGAGCAGAATTACAGGTCAAGCAATGGAACTGGCAAGGATAGTGAAAGCAATGCTGAAACTTCAGGTGTTGTGGACCAAGTCAGTGAAAATCTACATTCGTAAGTCCCCTTCGCTTAGTCATGCAAAATCGCAAAAGGAATCCATACCACCAAGTGATCTACATGGGTATCATCCTCACACTAACCATATCATCCTCACACTAACCATATCATCCTCACACTAACCATATCATCCTCACACTAACCATATCATCCTCACACTAACCATATCATCCTCACACTAACCATATCATCCTCACACTAACCATATCATCCTCACACTAACCATATCATCCTCACAGTAACCATATCATCCTCACACTAACCATATCATCCTCACACTAACCATATCATCCTCACACTAACCATATCAGGCTGATTTCAATATCAGTCGTACACTCACAGTACATGTATCGACCCCATGCTGGCATGGAGTGCCAAACAGCTTATGGCCTGTCTCCAATACTTTGGTAGTATCAGCCTCTACACTGACATTACCAGTCAACGTTTTTAGAATGTGTTACTTTTGTGGATTTGGTTCTGTAGGAAGTCCAACAACCTGCTCATTGACGATCCTGGATGGATGAATTCAGAATACTAACATTTTTTCATTCATTTTATAATACTTCAGTGCATGTTGTTTCTCTTTCAGCTACTTCACAGACATACTTCAGGCCAATGGCCCACAGGCTATGGATGATGTTGTTATGCAACAGGAATTAGAACTCTTCCCAGAGGAGGCTAAGAAAGTGATAAATGACTCTGGTGGACTTAGGAGTTTCCTTCTTGGATCTTTGAAATTCCGCGCTGTTGATGATGTTGTGTGTCTTGTTCGCGATCTCCCGAAAGCTAAAGAACTTGCCGAAGAGCGCAAACTTGGACTCGGTATGCAGGTTGTCCGTAGTCGTCGGGCCAATAGGTTAGCCAATTCGGGCAATAATGTACAGAGTAAACAGAAGTTGAATTTAAATCCAAGCGCTCCAGAGTTTACGCCATCGAATGTTTCTAATAGTTATCATGTTCTAGAGAATAATGAACACCCTGTGAATAATTTGAAGACATCGAGTGTAAGCGAACTGACTTCTGGAGCCAGTAATTTTACAAGTGGTGGTAGACAAGTACAGACAGAAACATCAAATTCTGTTTTGGCCATTTCCGGCAGTAATTATATCGGTGTAAACCCACAGCCTTCTAATTTAGATATGGATGGTTTTTCTCTCCCTAAATCCAAAAACAGAAAGAAGGGTGTGTATGGTGGTCTTGACCCTGTTGTGTTAGATCAGGCTAATAATTCCCCGGCTACAAAGACTGCTGGGAAATCATCTTACATGGATTTGGACGATATTAGTGAACCTCTTAAAATTTGTAAGATGTTCGCAGAGGATGATGACACCAGTTCAGACACATCCTCCATAAGTCGCCCTGCCTCTGCCAGAGGGGTGGATGCAGGGCAGAGTGAAAATGCGGATTCTTCGGATAGAGTAGATGATGCTACGAGCACGTGTAGCACTGACTCCATCTCCAGCGAATCTGCGAAGAGGCATTGGGCACAGAAAGGAACCCTCAAAAATTCAACATTCCAACAGAAACCGCTAAGCTTGCCCAACCCCAGCTTAGCTAGGAACTCGACTCTGTCGACGAAGGAGTTGTCAGGTTTGAACGGAGTAAGACAGAAATCTGTCCCTGATATGGACTCCATAGATGACGGCTCAGATGAAGAGGATGTTGATATGCATGAACCTGCCCCAGTGACAACATGGTCAAATGGTGACGATTCTTTGAAGGAAAATGATGACTCCAAGACTGAAGGAACTTTCCCCGTTTTCTCCAGCACTAGTACATCTGTGTGGAATCCCTCTAGCGCACCATTGTTTGGGCTTAGCTCTACTGCAGTGAGCATAAACTCTAGCAGTGCAGGTTTCTCCAGTAACCCATTATCGAGCACCAGCAGTGTTTGGTCAAAATGGAATAAGGTCCCGGTTCAGGAATCCTTTCAGAAAGTGGATAGTTGTCCAATTGTGTCCAGTGTTAGCAAGGCCCACTCCAACATTGATATTCAGATAGATTTGAAGCAAGGTATTTATTCTAAATTCACCTCGCCGCCTCCACTTGGTCCTGTACCGATTGGAAATGTTGCCCAATATGTCAGCCAAGGTACTCCTCCAGTTGTGTATCCCCCCTTAATCCAGATGCCTGCGATGATCGCTGTTACGAGAGGCCCAACCGACATGACTATGTCCCCTCCTGAGAACACGATGAACCCACTGAGTGTGATGAATATGAGTCCCCCTGCAGGGCCTCTTGTCCCTCCAGGAACCCCCCTCAGTTTCCCCATTCCAATGGGTCCCCCTCCTGAACTCTCCTCTATCCCCAACTCTCACCTCACAGATTATATGAAACAACACTATCAACGTTTACCTGGTTCAGCCCCGACTACTGATGTTGAAAAAGCTAATAACACATCATACCCAAATATGGGCAAAGGGTACCAATGGAATCCCCCAAATTGGAGTATTCCGCCACCCTCACTGGTCACCAGTATTTCAGATCTGAATTTGACATTTGGCAGTGGTGACCCAATGGGTTTATCTGGTTTTGGGCCGTACAAGATTTCGCCACCACTGAATATTGCGTCGAGTGCAACGCAGACGGAAACGGCCGACTGTGTTGACAAAACTGTGAACACTGATCCCATGGAAACATTCCGCGAAGAGTACGAGGCTGCCAAGGCCCACGGTGACATGCTGGAGGGACGACTGAGAGAGGCAGCCACACACTACACACAGCTTCACGAGACAGCCACGCAGAAACTACAAGAGCTAACCGCCTTGATAAATGAGGTGGATGCCAGTCGCAAGGTATGTACATATAGTTGTATTTTACAACTCTCGACTTAATATCCAAAATGTATGGTAATCTCTCCAATAATTAAATCACGGGAAGTGAAATTTTCTTATATAAAGTCGGGGTGATCAAATTTATTGGAACAGCCAGTTAACGAAATTGTTCAAAATTATGCAGATAATCCATTATTTCTTCATTATTTGAATGATTTTAGAGGGTGATAAAATTTATTAGAACAGTCGATTGAATTTTGCCCCCTAAAATTGGGGCAGACTGGATTTTTATCGGGAGATCGAATTATTAGAGGGGTTACCATAGTCCAGTTAGAGCACTGTGTTTGTACACCTTGGAAACCTCTTCATAATACTACCATTAATAATGATATGGAACACACACTGGACAAGTCTTTTTATAAGGAAAAGGAGATATCCCATTCGATGCAATGTAATTATTGCATTGCCATTTTTGTACAGGGGAAGAGACTTTTTGCTCTGTTTGCTTATTGGGAGGCAATTTCATTGGAAGTGTCGCCTGGTCTTGATAACTTCCACTCAACTCTGAGGAGATCTGACCTTAACTCTGAGGTATCTAATGTTAGGAAAACTCACTATCAAGGACGCAATGCGGAGGAAAGCAAATGTCGGGTTGAGTACCTCTTAAAAGTTAATTAGACTTGAGCCCCATGAACATGGCCTCACATTTGTGACCACCTGTGCCCACTGATTCACTTTCCAACCTTCCAGGTTGAATAGAGAACAACAACTTCTGCCTTTGTTCGTTTCAGGGTCTGGAGGCTGAAAATACGAGTTTGAAATCTCGTATTGAAACAGAGACAGAGCAGTGGGATCAACAGAAGCAAGTATTCCAGCAGCAAATACAGACCCTTCAACAGGAACTGAAAACTTCCCAAGAGGCCTCTCAAGGGTCAGTTACAGTTATCTTATGAAAACGATGTGTTTTTTTTAATAAACTTGGCTTGATTCTTTGTTTTGTGTTGATTTTACCAACAACACCTTTTCGCTGAGTGAAGTGCCAGATTTATGCTGTTTATTTGATCTATCAACCAAATATGATGTAATGAAGGCAGACCAATTTGAGGAAATTTAACATTTTATTCTGCAATGTTCCAAAAACAACATCAATTCATGAGATTTTCAATTAAAAATGAATGATCATATATTATTCATATTCAAATAATATCTTGCAAAGCCCATTTTATCTGAAGTACATGTTTGTGTAGCCCTGCAGTTTTATATTATTATTTTTTTGAATCGATATAATATCAATGCCTTAAAGGAGTACTTACTTTATTTTATATATGTTCCTATTACAAAGGTTAGACTCTTAAAGAAATATAATCAATTATTTTACTTTCGTTGAGAGCGATATACTATTAGTTTTATTACAATTTGTGAAGTCCTGTTTCCGCTTTGTGGTCGTCGTGGGTGCCGCCATATTGTCTGTGGGATGATGTGACTGATGACGTCAGCATTCAGGATGTCACGGCTAACGCTTGATCCAGGGACGTTCCAACTACGGCATTTGAATTACTCTGGGTTCAAGTTTTAATTCGAGGCAAAAACTGGCGCGGCAAATCCCACGGGGGGAATTCCTAAAAGGAAATTGGTTTAGGTTATCTTCGGCAACTGAAAAATTTCTTCCCCAAGTTTTCCAGCTGAGACTTGCCCGATTCAATTTGGACAAAATTTGAAACTGAGCGATAAATTAAAAGAGCGCCCTATGCAATTTTCCAGTGATTTCAGTTGAACTACGATGCTTCTAATTCCATAAACGTTTTCATGATTACACTTGAACTAATAAAATCAACCAGAACGTCATTGAATTTACTGAGTTCCTTCTTCTGCGAATTATCGGCATGACCAGCACGATCATCCTTAAATCTCCATGACGTTGTGACGTTTTTAGATGGTACTGACTTCCGCTCATCTAAAAACGTCACGCAATTGTGCAATGGCGGTGCCCAGTGCACGCCGTTGCGAGCAACAAATATTCAATATTTCCTTTATTTCGCATTCTATCAACATAAGTTTTATATATTAAGGTTTGGAATACGATTGCTGATAAATATAGTCACACTCAAATATAAGGCAAGTACTCCTTTAATTACAAATTTTTCTCTATATTTGTGTTGCCTTATAGACTTGAAGGCCAGTTGAGAGAGCGTGACCAAGAGAAGGCCCAGATTCTCCAGAAAGTTCAGGAAGAGAGGTATGTACAACTATCATGAAAAAGAAATAATACGTCTTAATCTCAGTGCACATGAGAGCTAGCCCCTGAGCCAGCAGCCTCAAATGCCTGTTGTCTCAGGGGCTAGCTCACGTATGATTTAAGCGTACACGGTGAGCAAAAGGTTCACCCAATTGAGTTCAGTTCCCGTGGAACACCTTCAAGATCATGTGATCTTTTATGTGACCGGGCTCGTTTAAAAACAGCCCCATGGGGCTTCCGGGAATTGACCTGGGATGTCGATGTGCACACCGCAGGTCATGGTAAGAATAGGCCTCAGCTCCTCAGACAGCTTGTCGTAAGAGGCGACTAACTGAGGCACCCGTGGGGTTCCCGGGTGTGAAAAGGAATAGGACCCCACCCGTGTAGTTCCCAGGTGTGAAAAGGAATAGGACCCAACGTCGTGATATGACTGAAATATAGTTGAAAGCGACGTTAAATCAGATTCACTCATTCACTCGTGTAAAAATGTCCATTTTTAAGTCATATGTATGAATCCCTTGAATATTAGATCGATTTCATTGGTCGGTCGAATGAAACGGCTGAGCTGTTAGCTTATGTTCGCTGCACATGGAGAAAATTTTGCCTCGCGAGGCAGAATTTTCAAACATGTTTGATATATCTCTTCTGGCCTCGCAGCGAAAACCTCATCAAAAACTGCCCGCACAGGAGAGTTTTCCCCTGAACCAACAGGCAGTTGAGGCTGTTACCTTAGGGGATAGCTCCTGTGTGTTCCTGGATTAATGCAGGTCTATATTGTCCTGTAATATTTTCAGTGTTTCACTACTCCTAACCACATTAGTCATGCTTAACAACATTAAGTCAGAAAAGTCCTAGCTCAGAGAAAGTTAAAGATGTAATCAACCTCAAATCTAATCTAGAAACCATTTTTCTCCATGAATGTGACATATGACTTGACAGGTACAAAATAGAACACATTTGACCACATAAAACTAAACGTTTGTGTCTCAAATCTTCACCTGTTATCACTTAAATGCCAATATCCTCCATTTGGAGATCTCCTGCAAACAAAATTATCTCCCTTGATCGCTGCGTCGATTGTCCGCCAGGTGGCGTGCTCTCCGCGCATGTCCATCACTCTTTTTCCTTTGCAGTCTTGGTGACAAGACCTGTTTTGAAAGAGCTCCTGTAAACAGTAACTTTTGGATTGTTATAGACGCACTCTAGGGTTATTTTTTTTTCTCCCGTGAGTTCATTATGAACCAACGTAGTCGCCCAGCTATAAAGATTTATAAGGAACAAATCATGTCGTCAGTTTTAACCAGTTAAAGACTTGCATTTTCTTTGTTTTCAAAGGTGTGTTTACAGTCAAGTAACATGCCGTGAATGTGCAGACTGGGACGACGTGACCTGGCATAGCTATCCTATGGCGACGCAGTCAACTCTGGAGAGCGGCCACTGACCTGGCAAGATGTCCAGCTGAGAAGCAAGCTACTCAGGCCCTCTTCAACGACTTGGCTGTAAACGAAGTTCCTACCAGCAACTTATCGTTGAAAACGATACTGTTGCCAGTGGAATCTTCACAGTCCCGTGAAACAGTACAGATCACGGACACAGGATCACAGCTCCACGGCGAAGAGCAGTACCCTGGAGCTACATTTTAAGACGGTGAACAAGTTACAGACCCAAGCACGGCCTAGTTCAAGTTCACCGGAGAAGATGAGTTATGGACTCTGTACCGGAGCCGTTACAACCACGGATCTGGGCAGACCTCGGATTACAGTTCCCGTTCATCCAAGCCTCCGCAACTCAAGAAAGACAAGTCTTCCAGCCGGGACCTGGTGGAGAACCGGGACCCGGGAAAGAGCCGTACCCTGGGCCTTCAAGGACCTCGACACCACAGAGCGCCGGGACTCCGACTGCAGAGCACCTCGGACCCGACCATCGGAGAGAGAGGTTACTTCCAGAGGCGGTACTACGGCCCGGAGCCGTACCGCGGAACGGAGAACGACACGGACCTATGAAGTTCGGACTTATCCAGTACGCCGAGAGTCTACGTCTCACCGGGAGTCCACACCTACAGGCCACGGACTTTAGATCAGCATACGGGACCATGGCTCTGAGAGATCACGGCCCAATGCAGAACTCCGAGACCCCGTCAAGCCAAGAGCCTACAGGGACTACCGGGATACCGAGAGAATAGGCAAAGTGCAGACCAGTCAAGCCCAAGCCACGGCGATACGGTTTACTTCTACTGCACCGGCTAGAGTGCTGACACGGACTCTACTAGACAGCCCCGTCACAGACACGGATCAAAGCGAGTCCTCGGATACCAACTCCCGTTCATCCAAGTCCCCAAAGAACCGCCGTACCCCGGAGACACAGAGGGACACGGCGAAGAAGGCAGTCCGAGAATCAAGATCACGGACTCCACCACTACAGCGGGACCCCGGCTCAAGCACAGCTCACCGGTTCCACGGCACGGAGTCACGGCCCTATACGGGACGCCGGGAGTCGGACAAGCCAAAGGCCTACAGGGACCGGGATTCCAAGGAATCACGGCCCTATCCAGAGAGCCGTACCACGGAACGGGAGACATCACGGCCCTATCCAGGGCGCCGTACCACGGAACGGGAGACCTCACGGACCTATCCAGACCGCCGTGACTCCGATACCGGAGCACCGCGGGAGGAAACTACAGCCCGGAGCCGTACCACGGACCCGGAGCCGTACCACGGAGCGGGATACCACACGGACCTATCCAGCGCGCCGAGAGTCTACATCTGAGAAGTCACGGACTCAAGCAGAACGGACTTATACAGATCACCGAGACTCCACATCCAAGGAGTCACGGACTTATGAGGAACGGACTCAGCCAGAACGCCGTGAGCCGGCCTCTACTCCAGCTTGGACCCGTACAACGGAGCCACACCTCGGTACTACGGCAAGCAGATCTCGTAAACGAAGTCGCACACCGTTACAACGCCGAGATTCCTATCCTGTACGTCATCATCGGGAGAGGGACCGTCCTAGACGTCGGACCCCTTCACCTAGTCCAGCCTACCGGAGTCGGTACCATAGGGACCATACCCCGGAGCGACCTTACAACAGACGAGGGAGAAGCCGTTCACCGGTTTCTCGTCAACAAGCATTGATGGCGAGGAGCGGACGTCTACCCACCATCACCGTAGCCCGGAGCATCGGGATAAAACGGAAGTCCAGAGATGAACAGGGACTCGTAGATCACCATTCTGGACCTGCCCCCAAGGAACAGACTTCTGCTCCAGGGGTACCTTCCAAGGCAAGCCTGGTCAAGAAGCACAGTCATCTCCAGGCTTCACAGCCCCTTACCAGGGTAGAGTTCCTTCATCGGAGACCCGTGAGATGACACGACCCATTCTTCTAGCAACGGTGGGAGGCCCGTTGGCCGAGTGATTTAGATCCCCGACATACAGTGCTGGCAATTAGGTGCCTGACTCTGGGGTCGCTGGTTCGAATCCTGCACGGGATTCGACCAGACTCAGACTCGGACTATGAGGATCACGCACGACGTTCCACTTCCTCGGCATCCTCATCTCATACAGATTCACCTCCTACGTCAGGCGGAGGTAGAAGAATAAGACATGCTACCCTTCAAAGTCAGGATAGCGGCGGTACACACGTTGACTGCCCAGACCGGTGGTCGGCGATGACAAGCAGCCTGATGACCTCGCCGGGAACGGAGAAAACTTACTACGACACCTCTTTACGGTTTTAACAAACCTTCTGAGGAGGAAGCTGCGCCAACCTGCGCACCATCTCCAGCATCAGCAACCTATACGACGCACTGGATCGACAATTGGAGACTTCGTCATCTCTCCAGGAGC
The DNA here is from genome assembly GCA_036873755.1 of Hanleya hanleyi. Taxonomy (NCBI): domain Eukaryota; kingdom Metazoa; phylum Mollusca; class Polyplacophora; order Lepidopleurida; family Hanleyidae; genus Hanleya; species Hanleya hanleyi. The sequence goes on along the minus strand of JAVTVY010027465.1, from coordinate 81,606 downwards.
CCGGTCCTTACAAGGCTTACACTCTTCACGGAGACAATCCACCGTTCAGGGCCCGAAGTCTGAACCGGATCTTGACAGACTGTTGAACTTCACGAGGACACCAGCGGGGGTACTTCAACAGAGGCAAGCCTGTGCTGTGGAAGATATGATGCTGACACAACACAGAATTACATCATACTCTGATTGGTTCCTGACGGCTATTTCCAAGGTGATTCAGGATCCAGACGTGAAGCATAAGAGGGATCCTTGACCTTTTCACGGCCCAAGATGGAATTCTTCGGCGCCTTATCGACTCTAACAGAGGAGGTCGCCACGGAGGTTTTCTCCGGTCAGAACTCGGACAACCCAAGCTAGATGCTCAGAGTGGTGTTCACCCTTACAAGGAAGGACAGTTCCAAGGTAAAGAGGGAATCTTCCGACCGGGACAGAGGCAACCTCGTCAGTCAGAATTGATGGTTCTCAAGCTTCACCTTCAAACCACTAGTCATCCTTTCATCCTTCCCAAGCTTCGAGTCTTCACTCACCTGATTGTAGAACGGTCGACCCTGATGATATAGAAGATCAGCGTCGAAGAAGTCAGTCCTTACGTGAGGTCTACTCCAAGTCCCGACACTTCATCTGACGATCATCCTCAGTCTTCTAAGAGCCGGATCCTACTCCTCATCGGATAATCTAGGACTCCACCTACACCCGACATCATGATCAGGGGAATCTATTTCGGGAGAAACGGCTAGTCGGTTTTGACTTAACCCGTTTTTCTTTGGGGTGAGACATCCAGTCTACAGTGGGCAAGCCTAGTTTCACATTGAGGTCCCTTCCAAGGCCATCTAGGGACCCGGACACTGGAATATCCGAGAGACATCCAGTCTAAGTCTAGTTTCACATTGAGGTCCCTCCAAGGCCAAGTCAACACGGACCCGGACCGACACGAGGATAAAGTCATCTCTAATCCGAATTAGGACTCCAGAACAGAACCTGGGACTCCAGCATTCATCGGGATGACAGTAGAGACCGGACCAGACGACGGAGCCGGACACTTACTGAGCATATTCGACTCTACAGGAGTTGGACTCCGACTCCCGATTGTCGTCACTTTTCGACGTTTCCAGAGGCCTTTTTCGAGTTTCGCCTCGATGATCATGGCGGTCCAAGGATATTTCCAGGGACCCCACGGATTATGTAGTACGGCTACATTCAAGCGGCAAGCAGGTTTCCGGCATATGGAACCTGCACCAAGAACCAGACCATCAACACCATGACCCAGAGGTCCGTTGGATGGAACTACAGTCTACTACTCACCCGGGACCTAGCACAGTTTTGGCTAGCTCCAGGTACTCCTCATTACAGTTTCTCAACTACAACTGATCCTGAGGGCAAGAACAAGCAATCTAAGGATGCTCGTCCCGGAACATCTTCACCCCCTTCCAGAGTGGCGATGCCGGAGTCAGTTTCAACCGAGCACATAGAAGTTCACATTCACCGATGCGGAATTCATGGCTTAGAGGGGTCCATTAGTCCGGCAACAGATAGCCGACACATCACATGGATACCACGATAGACCAGCAACGTATCATCTTCCTTAGGGATATCTACGCTAAGAAGGCGGTCCCCCTTGGAGGTTGCGGTTGTACAACACATCAGCATTGATTACGAACGTTCAGTACGGTCGTCAGTTGCGTCAAGTTTGGGGGGAGCAAGATTCCAGTCACTGTCTTCTAGAAACATCGACACTGGTCCTAGCAGCACGGTATCAGCAATACCATGTCACAACACCATGTGTTTCACATCACTTCAGGGTTCCCGCCGACAGCTTCCTCCAAGTCCTACAAGGTACTACAACCGGAAGATCACTTTTCCACGGAGGCACCGGGACCCGCAACGGCCGAACCCCCACGTCTGCTACGGTCCAGATTTTCCTTGCAGACCAGGGTTTTTCTCCAGGACCAATTGTACAGACAATGACAGCAGCAAGCTACTATTTACTGTACAGTCGCATCAAGCCCGGAGAATGTACTATAGTAGAGGACCTGTGGCCAACACTGTTTCTGTTCCAGCAACAGCTGGGTTTTCCTTCTGCATCTGTATCAGGGCAGGGAATCTCAGTCAAGCAGTACACAGGGGTATCACTCAGCATCATCCAGGGTTGTCAAGTTCACCCACGGAACCGACTACATTCCAGCATTTCGGCTTTCCATGGTCTTCACCTTACAGTCTCGCCGAACACATCAATTACCACCCAAGGAGACCTGGATGTGGTACTAGGGCATTCTTGCGCCTGCCATTCAAACCAGTTCTACCAACTGCAGTCAAGATCCTGTCCTGCAAGACAGCTCCATGACAGTCTTCACTACGCAATCAGAGCATTGCGCAGTAGAACCTAGTTCCTTGACAGGGATGACAGACTGGTCAACCAGATCCTTTCATCCCATCCCAGATTTCGTCATTTAGAACGATTCCACACGTCAGGGACCAGACGTCCAAAGACTGTACCAGATTCCAGCGCTAACAGATTTCGTGTACCTGCTGGAGGAGAAGAGGGTTTTTATATCCAGTCAGAGGCCTGGAGCACTCTTTATAGAACCGACAAGGGGTTCCAGCTGTCTTCCTCTCTCATCACTTCTAACAGACCCATCAGCGGACATCACTAGTCCATGATCACCGTCTGGGTTGAAGAAGACTGCCGACTGGTTTAACCAACTCGCCATCAACGCTCCTTCTCCTTTATGGAGACATCGTCTCACAAGATTAGCCAGTGTGACGTCCGGGCCACTTTGGGGAAAACTTATCGTTGAACGATACTGTTGACACCTGCGCTTGGACGATCAATTCAACTCATGCTGATTGCTATCTTCAGACATGTCTGTACAGACAGATAGGATGACTACACTGGACCTATAGCTACAGCCCAGGGTATAGTCTACCACTCCTATCAAAAAAGGGGGGGGGGGCGCCGATCAAGCAAGCAAGATCCCGACAATTCCACAAGCATAGAGGACAGACCATGCCGGAGACGAAGGGACTTCAAGGCATCACGATGGCATCTGATTATCTAGCCAAGTATGCGAGCAAAGGGTAGGAACAGAGTCCACCTCTCGCCGCATTACTTGTAATACCTCGAACTCCCTACGCCTCTATACGACACGGGAATTATCAGGATATTACTGGGCATATTAGATTTACAAAATCAGAACAAGGCGTGCTCCGCTTAATCCAAAAGCAAGTCACAAGGCCGGCTACCCAACCTCCTCTGTTGGGAGTCTGGCATTTAAGTGATAACAGGTGAAGATTTGAGACACAAACATTAAACATTTATAAATAATGTTAGTGTTTGTTATCAAATCAAACCTGTTATCAACGTTGATTTGCCCAACCCATCCTCCCCTCTTTGCTCGGCCTTGACTCAAAACAGGTCTTGCTCAACATGGGAAAAAGAGTGATGGACATGCGCGGAGAGCACGCCACCTGGCGGACAATCGACGCAGCGATCAAGGGAGATAATTTTGTTTGCAGGAGATCTCCAAATGGAGGATATTGGCATTTAAGTGATAACAGGTTTGATTTGATAACAAACACTAACATTATTTATAAATGTTTAATTTTGTCTTTAAGTGGTGAAAATTAATGCTGTTTATTTTTTTGGTTGCCTATATTCTGCCTTTGTATGCTCTGTCACTTTACCGAACCTTTGGCATGTGCCATGATGTGATCCCATGTAGCTGCTGGTATTCAGATTCATCAGCCTTGTTATGTCACTCAAACATCAAGCAGTGATGTCATTTTCATTTCGGTATACAACATATAACAATGGCGAGACCGAAAACCTCACTGCCAAAAATACCCTACTTATTTAAGATAATGCACTAAAATTTTCTTGAAATAAGATAATTTTCACTCAAAGTAAGTTAAATTTTAAGAAAATTTTAAGATTTTTTGTTCTTGTTGAAGTAAAAGTTGGAGTGGGGTAAGTATATTTTACTTAAACAAGAAAAATTTAAGAATTTTTCTTAAAAAAATCTTGTTTTAAGAAAAATTCTTAGTTTTTTCTTGTTTAAGTAAAATATACTTACCCCACTCCAACTTTTCTTCAACAAGAAAAAAAATCTTAAAATTTTCTTAAAATTTAACTTATTTTGAGTAAAAATTATCTTATTTCAAGAAAATTTTAGGGCATTATCTTAAATAAGTAGGGTATTTTTGGCAGTGAGCTGTCCAAGCGGACAGTTTCAAATTTCTCTGGCACTATATTCTCTGACATGCACTATGGGGCAGACTTTCGTTTCTGGACAGTAACTTTTGCAAACTTAAACTGATTCTTTCCAAATTTAGTATGTGGGTTCCTTGCTTCAACATTGTTCAAGATCGCGTCTGAGATTGTTCTTCGTGCCGATCCCATTCCTCCTGAGGGCCAATTCAATTTAGATCCATCCAATTTTCATTTCCAGACAATAACTTTGGGAAAACCTGTCGGATTCTTTTCAAATTTGATATTAAAGAGGGTACCTTGTCTCAGGATGAGATTGTTCTTCGTGCCGATCCCATTCCTCCTGAGGGCCAATTCAATTTAGATCCATCCAATTTTCATTTCCAGACAGTAACTTTGGAAAAACCTGTCGGATTCTTTTCAAATTTGATATTAAAGAGGGTACCTTGTCTCAGGATGGGATTGTTTTTCTTACTGACCAGTCTATAGGTGGCGCCACCTGTGGATCAAGATAAAGTTTGTTTTCGGACAAATTTGTTCTTGGAACCTTGCCACAGAATCTTGCTTGGGATTGCTTTCCATAAATTGAGTTGCCTTTCTTTCATTTACCAGAAGTTGTTCACAGTACACTTCATTAGCTACGATAAATCTGCCAGCTCCGCTATGCTTGGTTTGGCAGCAAGTTTGTCATGTTCACGGATATGTTCCCTAACCTTAAAAAGAGGTTTCCTGCTTTATTTAATACAGGGAAAAACAGACTATACTGATGAAAGACCTTATAAACCAAGTGAAAGATCAGCTAACAACGCAGACCAATAGGGCCAGAAATGCTGAGGTCAGTTATAATCGTGACACATGTCTACCCTCGTGTGAATATTTCTGATGGATACGAGATTGCCGACTTTTCAGCTAAACCTTTGTAAAATGATAATCCTATTCAAAACCGACAAGTTTACACCAATGCCGCTGTCATTAATCTATTTGTCTAATGCTGACATTATATTGAGTCCCCCTTGTGTTTTGCTTCAGATTGAGGTATTAAAAATACGTCTGCAGTCTGGTATGTTAGTGATGGAACGGGTTCTGAAGGAAGCTAAATTCCACCTTGCTCGCCTGGAAGGATTTGCTAAAAAGTGAGCATAGCTGTATGATTACTGGGGAACTAAACCCCTTCATGAATCAGCCTTACTCTTGAACTAAACCCCTTCATGAATCAGTCTTGGAAGGCTGATTGTTTTTAAATGCCAAATAAACCTGGCATGGTTTGGTGAGTGTTGATGAGGTGTGCTTTGAAGTGCCGAAATGAAATATCATGTACGAATTCAAGGAAATTTTTCAGTTAGCTTCAAGTCTATTATCCTGTCGTATGGTCTGAGTATTTTCCAGTCCCTGGGCCTTGGGGTTTGTGAATAACAGCATCTTGAAGTAGTGTATTTGTGCAAAATCAGCTCTTTTGAGGTGAAAATAGCACACTTTTTCTCTCTTTAAACACATGAAGCCAGTCCAGACAACAACTAACTGTCAACATAACCAATATTCAGAGTAAATTTTATCTTGGTTCTGGACTGGCTTCGTAAGTTTAAGGAGAGAAAAGTGCTGTTTTCACCTCAAAATAGACGATTTGGGACAAATACACTGCTTCAAGATTCTGTTCTTCAGAAAGCCTAAGATCCAGAACCTGGAAAATAGTCAGATCCTATGACAATAAAGAATACTTTAAGCTACATGTATCCTGTCAGTATTGGGACAGAAGGGTTTCAAACTCTGAATGAGAATCATATGAAAATAAAAAATATTTACATGTGTCTGTGTATACTGCATGATATTCAGAGCACAGGAAGAGACGTCCGCTGTACCCCATCAACTCAAACAGGCCATAGACAGTTGGAGGGCAATGACGGACAAGTGTATCCAGATGATCACCAAATCCAAGGTGAGTAGGAAAAATTAGACAGATTTGATATAGAAGAAATTTTCCTGAAATACACTGTGACATCCATATGAATATGGAGATAAAATTGTCTGTACACAATTTTCACTCGATGTAAACATAAAATATGAGGAAAAAAATTTCTTTCACGTCATATGCAGGAGAAAATGAAATGGAAAATTAAATTCAGAATTGACTTTTCTACTTGAGTCTAGGTCCTCTGATTTGAGCAATTTGAACTTAGACGAGAATGTGGTATAATTTGAAAATGTGATTTGTGTTGCAAATTTATGAAGGGTTTAGCTTCCATTTACTTGTTAATTTGATAATTAGTTCACTTCATGGGTTTTTGTTGCAATCCAGAATAATTTGTAACAGATCTACAACAATATCTCCAAGTTAGGGATTTTATAGTGTTGAAAGGTGTCGCTTCCGACTTGGAGGAGAAAACAGAACTGACCTGCCGTGTCTGCATACCATGGCTTTAACAAATGCATTTTTACCCCTCGGCCAAAATATGGCCGAAGGGTATTGTCGTCATGTACGTCTGTCCGTCACACCTTTCTCGTTACCAAGATATCTTTAGAACGACTTACCCTAGGCACACCAAACTTGCAGTGCACATCCATATGCCCGTGACCCAGAACCCTATTGAATCTGGACCTGATTCGTTGGAAACTCTGGCGGCCATCTTTAATTTATGCGAACCATCACAGCTTTCTCGTCACCAAGATATCTTTAGAACGACTTACCCTAGGCACACCAAACTTGCACTGCACATCCATATGCTCATGACCCAGAACCCTATTGAAAATCTGGACCCGATTGGTTGGAAACTTTGGTGGCCATATTTAATTTATGCGAAACCATTAATCTGGTGTATCTCGGGTACCATTTCACTGTTCAGTGTGAAACTTGGTATAGATCATGATGCATCAAGAAACTTCAAAGGAATGACTTTCCCTGATTCGGTGGAAACCTTGGCGGCCATCTTTAATTGATGCAAAATCTTTAATGATATATCTCTCATACCATTTCAGTGTTCTATATGAAACTTGGTATACATCATCGATGTATCAAGGGACTTGAAATGAATAACCACAACCGTTCCTCTGAGTGACGGGAAGGATGGGCGGCCATCTTTAATTTATGCGAAATCATTAATGATCTCTATCTCTGATACCGTTCAAGTATTCGATGTAAAATTTGGTATACATCATCGATGCATCAATAGACTTACGATAAATGACAGTTCTGGTTTTTCTGATTGGGCGTAAACCTTTTTTGGCCATCTTTAATTTATGCAAAATCTTTAATGATGTATATCTTTGATACCATTTCAGTGTTCTATATGAAACTTGGTATACAGCATCCATGTATCAAGAGACCTGCAATGAATAACGACATCAGTTCCTCTGAGTGGTGGGAAGGATGGGCGGCCATCTTTAATTTATGTGAAATCATTAATGATCTCTATCTCTGATAGCTTTCAAAAGCTCGATGTAAAATTTGGTCTACATCATCGATGCATCAAGAGACTTATGTAATGAATACCGGTTTCTCTGATTGGACGGAAACCTTAGAGGCCATTTCTAATTGCAAAATTTTTCATAATCTGCATATTTGTCACTTGACTGCTTGGTGTTCCTGAAGTCTTGGTTCAAATTGAATGCATTATGAATGACTGGCGCCCAGGGCCGAGGGGTTTTCAGATGCGCAGCTTCGTATTATGCCATAAACTCAATATATTTATTCTGCTGTTGATGGGTTATATGTTTAAAATTCTCCTGGGAATGCTGATCAGGCGGACTAAAGTGTAAATATGTTCCTGATTTCGCGATTCCTAATCTGAAAGTGGGGGCGTTATTTCTTGAAAAGATTGCTTTGCCTTCATTTTGGTTGAATGAATGTTTCTGCTTGTACAGACACACCCATATGATTTGCTGGAGGTGTATCAGTTTTACCATCGTTCATTGGTTTATTCTGATCTAAAACTCCCAAGCACCTCCAATTTGTAAATTTTGTCTGCTTAAAGTTTGATCCGATGAATCAATCGATACTTCTGTGCTCATCTCGAGATACAGCATATAGAGCTGAGTCCAACTGTTATAGTTTGCGCACATTGCACGAGTTCTCTGCCAAAAATATACAAAATCTGGTGTACAATTTGGGCTTGAAAAGTACACTTCTGTTCATCTGACATTGCTGAAAATACCTCCCACGCCTATTTAAACTTAGGCTACATTTGAACTCGGACTTCCCACTTCAAATTCTGTGTTGCTGTCTTGGAAATTGAACTTGTGGCAAGAGGAGATGAAATCTATAACTTTAATGAGGGTCAACTTCTCAGATGATGTCAGTACGGTCTTCAATTTCCAATAGTGATGGCATTATTTCTTTTGTCGAGATAAAATTAAAATATCTTCTGTCAATGCATATAATCAAAGCAGCAGATACAATTATACTGACTGTTGATTATTTTCAGAATGAGTTTGATGAGCAGATTCAGAAGGTGCAAGGCGGTGAAGAGTTGGCTAACTTACCTCCCCTTAGAGTGCCGAGTCCACCGCCTCCCCCACAAATGGTATGTACAATACTTCTCGATGAAGAGCCGCTTCTGGATTTCAGTGGATTTGGCGAATAAATCAAAGAGTACTGAGACAATGAAATGTGTTATATCATAATCAAGTCTTAAACTTTCGAAAAGCAAATTGAAAAAACTATTTTCAAGAAAATGTGATACCCAATGTAATGTTAATTCGTAGCTCTGTAAGCCTTTTTGCTGTTACATCTGTCTGTATTGCTACACTGTATCATATGGCAAAACTAAAGGATGATAATAACATTAAATTTAACTATATTTGCAGCCTATGCCTCCACGTCCTCCAGGCCAGCCTGGATCAACCGACAGTGCAGACAGAAGCCAGTCACCACAACAGCTGATCATATCAGATGGGCCAGTGGGCCTCGGCATGAATACCCCTCTCACACTGCCCCGTCCCTTAGTCCCACCCCTGGGCATCTCCCGTCCATTGGGTACCAGTGTCAGTGGACACCCTCCACCTTTGAGACCCCTTGTACTGCCAGGGGGGTCACTGCCACAGCCTTCCCCTCTGAAGCCTCTTGTCCCCCCAATGGGCATGCCCGGCTCCAGAGTTAATGCCAGTACCAGTCATTTAGGAGGTATAGGGACCCAACAGCCACCTAAGAACAGCTTCGGAAAGCTTATTGTCATGCTACAAAGGATATTTCCAAATTATTCCAGGTAAGGAGCTGAGATGAACTCAGAATGTCAGCAATAATTTAGTTAGTTGATACCATGCCAGAGAATTGAAGGCAAAAGTTGTATCAGTGATCATAACTTAGCTAGAAATTTAAATCCGGGAGTTGAAATTCCAAATTCATCAGGAATTTCCTGCCGTGTTCATGTTAAATTTGCTGAATTTGGAGTGTCCAAATTCAAATCAAGATGGTGAAAAACATCCCTGCACCTCTCTGATAAACCTTTGTCAGTAATTTGACCTTGATTGAACTGAATATCATCTGAGAAATAAGAACGGATGAGAAAAAAAACGTTGATAATGTGCTGTCAGAGTGATATTAACTTCCCCTTTATCTAGTTCATAGTGTAATGTTAATTAATTACTTAAATTACTATGTTTGTGAAGTTTTCTGTGAATTCCATTTGATCTTACAGGGCACAGTTCACTCGACTGATCCAAGAGTTACGTACCAGGAGTGGGGGGTCATTGTCTGGCATGACCTTGGATCAAATTGTTCAGAAAGTCTCTGAGAGGATTGTTGAAATGGAAAACTATATGAGAGGTCAAGCACTGGTATGTTAACTTCATCAGAGTTACCATCTAATTTATTGCGGAAGGCAGTATTCTGTCTTTAATTGTATCCTGCAGCACTGATATATTTCCTGTACAACCTTGCAATAAACCACATTACACAATAACTTTATCGCCATTGGCATACTTGGCTTTGGTGATTGTTCTGGTCATGTGCGTCGGTTTTGCCATCACCATCTTGTTCATTCTAACATCTATAAACTGAGAATCATTGCCTAATTTTACACCATATGCATTTTATCATGATGCCAGAGGCCTACCAGATTTACATGACAAGGTAATATTTCTGCCAAGTTACACAATCTATTTGTCACCAGACCTACATTTGGTCAATCTTCGGCCACAAGCCTATTATTTGACTGTGACCGAATTTCATGAGGTGAATGTGTTGAGAGTGCAACTATTTGTTTCCCAAATCGTAAACCTGTTTCAATTCAATGCCTATTAATCTCCGTCAGGAAGATGATACAACGTAGAAAACGGAAGTTAAAACTAAAAGTTAGCTCCCCTAGCGGAGAGTTGTCCGCCCCTAGGAGAGCTCTCCCATCTAATTCCAGCAGGATTACTATATAGGCTCTGCCCAAGCCATACTCGTCCTCTATTCTCTGTTGTACCTCGACCAGTACACATCAGGAAGGAAGTGTTTATACAACCTGGGTTGTTGTTGTAACGACCCTCAGTATCCTTATCGGTTTTGACTTGTGTTATTTCTTGTCAGAAGTTCTTTATTTGTTGTCGGAGACTCTTTCATTAGTTATGTCTGAGCTTCCGATTTCTAATGCATGTAATTCGTGTGGGCAAATCTGGTCCAGTTTGGACGCCCACACGGTTTGTTTTTTCTTGTAAAGAGTTGTGTTATCGGCGTAGTATTTGCGCCGAATGTGTATTATGGGGTCCGCTAGCTTGGAAGAATTATGCCCAAGCTAGGCGGGCTTACCTGTTACAAGCATCTGACGACCCGTCTCTGTCGGAAGTCGACAGACGCCTGTTGGAAATTGCTCTTGTAAATTGAAAGCTAACGAAGATATCGTTGGTATTGGATTAAATGTTTCCCATGGTCTTAGTAATCAGAACTCTCCCGCTTCTGTAGAAATACCACCTAGCGGAACAGTTCTAGATAGATCACAAATTTTAGACAGCTTAGCATGTACAGGTGTGGCTATGTCTGGAGTATAGCCAAACCGGTTCCTTTGTCTAGTCCAACAAAGACTTCTCGACCCAAACCTACCGTGCCTGGGCCGTCCATTGTTCACGTCGGACAAAGGAATGCTGTAGAGTCGCATATTATCTCGACCTCTCCTTTGTCTATTGGTTTACCACATTCCGTTACTTCTAAACGAAATAAATGTCGTGTGTTGGTTTCTCCTTTGCGTGTTAAAAATCGAAACGCAGTTTAAAGCCGTTTCACGTTCTTTGGTGGGTCGTTCGGACCTACCATTGAGTGTCAAAATTGCTGTCTTGCGGTTTCGTCTATCGATGAATCAGCGATTCTATAATAGTTGAAATGACATGTTACGGGACTTCAATTTTAGGATTGAGTGGATTGAGACAGGTTGATTGGGTAACAGATAGAAACATTGTTTATAAATGTTTGATATTTCAACCAATTCCCATCATTAAATATCCAATCTGTCGGCGATTATTGCTAATTAAAATAGTGCATACTGCTTACGAAATCGGTGAGAATTAGACCGGGAATTCAAGTTCTATTTTTCGGCCTTCCCGTTCTCCGGTATACCGTCCTCGTACTTCGACTCGACGTTCTCCTACACCACCACGCCGTTTGCCACGTCTTTCGGTCTCGCCTTCTTATATAGGTCACCACGTTCGTCAGTCGCAGACTCCGTTTCTTATCATGCGGTTGTCCACGATTTGTCAACCTCTCGCTGAAGTTATATCACTCGTCGCCCATTCCGGTCTCGTCGAGTTCATCTGTGGATTCCTTTTCTTCAGTGTAAAGTTAGGAACATACGTCAATGATGGTTTTTCGGATAAATTGGATGCGCTTTTAGCGTTGGTGCCGGATATGCCGTCTGCTTCGAATAATCGTCTTCCTCGTATTAAATGTCAGACAAAAGAATGCTCCCTCGCCGTATGTTATCTCACCTATGTCATTTTTGTCAATGGTTCGATGGTGATTAAATTAATATTTTGAGGATAGTTTTCTTTCACATTTCTGTCTTGTTTCCAAATTTTGTCTGGGCAAATTTTTAGACTTCACATGGTCTGTTTTTCCATCTGCCATGTGTTTATTGTCGTCGGACGTACGTCGCGAAATTAATGGCTATTGTCGGAGTTTTTCAAAGTTCCTATATCTTGAAATTATTGCCCGACGATATTTTTCTAAAGTCATTATGAATCTCGGGCTTATCTGATAACACAGTCCTGCGTGATGGAGACAATGTGTATTCAATATCACGTTTCCACACGAACAATGAGTTCGGCCCGCTGTGTTTGTTGTGGGTTTTTACGGGCTCTCGCGACCTCGTTTTATTATTGCTCAATTTGTGACAGATTTGTATTTAGTCCCGGCATTTCTCTAAGTCTGCCTTTTAGTGCTGAGCTTGAAGGCCGATTGTGATCTCTACAATAAACGAACGGGTTTTTGTTTCGTTGATTCATGAATTTTATGCATTGAGTTTGTGTATATCTCAAGTAGGGTTGTAATAGTATCCTCATCGGCGGGGGGTTTTCGTTTCTTCCCGCCGGAGAGATCTGATACTTTATTTGCAGCCGTCAATGTTTCATGTTGTTGTTGTTACTTCTGTTCGGACTTGCAGTTTTGGTAGGTTCACCTTCATACATTCAGTTCCTTGGTCCTACCAAAATGTAATCTCTTGTTATATCAAGTATTATTACGTATGATTTTGATATCCTGTATTCAAGAGAGACCTTACAGAGGTTTTATGTCTTTCATGCTGACTTGAATATGAAGCATGATTGTTGCATTTGTGTTACGTAATCACAACTCAACCCTATTTACTTCGACCCTGTGTCGCATCTTAATGAGCTATACTGATCTCTTTATGTAATTAAGGGTGTGTCGAACAACAATGAGATCACGTGCTGGTTTACGTGAGTGAGTAAACCTATTCACCCACTTACCCTTGTTGATTGTGAAAGTGTGATATAATTGAAACACAATTTTTGTCTGATTATTACATTGTGAATTGTTTTGTTTCACACCAAGTTGATCCCATCTGTATACTGTATTACGCTTATAATTCAGATGGAGTTATGCACTAATTTTAATTTCTTCCCTATGAGAAAATTTAAAATTACTAGCGTGAGTGGGAAGGTATTGGCCGGCCAAGGATCAAGCCTGGTGACACGTAAGTCTTGAAGTCTTCTATGGTTTCTTTCTACCAAGTATGTATTACCGGTACAGTCTACTAGAGCATCAAACTGCCTTTTAGTAATGTTCTTACTGTTCTTCTTCTCGACAAATTGTTCGTGTTAGGTCATTTCAAATTCTAAATTTTGAATAACCTCACTTTCCTGCCGGCGAGAGACTTAAATGTATTTCCTCTCTTCGGGAATTTAAAATTCTTTAAGGATCTTTCTTGGTTACCTGGAAAATCTTTGTTCTGGATGTCGGTTGTGTGACTATGTGGTTATTAATAGTAACATTGTTGTAAATGTTTTATATTCTCTCCATATAAAACTCCAGTACTGAATTTCATGTACAGGAGACAAATTACATCAGGAGAGGTCATAATGTAACCATGTTCATTGACACATTATTCATGTTTACTGACACAAAGATCCATAATCCCATTTATCTCATTGAGCTTACATTCGGTGATTAACGCTACAAACATTTAATATGTTCATCTCTACTGCGTTTAAAGAGAAGGAAAATAATTACAATCGACTTCGGGGTTACTGTTTGCAACACCCTTCTGTTACGTCGTGTACTTTTATAAGTTTGTATCCTGCTCCATGATGAGCATGTATATACATTAAGTTGTTGTGAATGAGGAAATCACTACGTTGTTTATCATATACAACGTTTCTCGCATTTTTCACATTACGCTTTCCTATTACACCTTGACGACATGTTCATTACGCCGTCATGTGTCTCTCATACACCTGTGCGTTGTTCTATTACATCGGTTAAACGTTTCCGGTACGCCATAACGCCGTTTGTCACGTCATTTCTTCATTTTGCGAGATGCATATTTTATATCCATTCATCGGCACTTCCTTTGATTCTTCATCGTCGGTCGTCGGCGGGAGGGGAAGTCCGTTCGTTTGGCGTCAACTTTCCACTTGTATCAATTCTTCTCGGGTTTTTCACATTGTGATTTACTTAGGTTCGTCGTTACTCTACGAAGAGAGTTCTGTCCAGACCTTGTTGTTTCCAGTCTGGAGTTCAGAATATCAAAATTGTATTGGAATCAGCAGTATTTGATCAAATACTGTTATATGGAATAGGTCTTTGGATTTTGGACGTGGAAGTTCTCTGAGGACGACGGCGGGGTTGTGAATGACGGACTAGTCGCCTTTAATTGAATTCAGCACAGTGTTGTATTAACACAGAACCATGTTGACTTAACTCACAAACATTATGTTGAGATCCATTTACCTTGGGATTGTGCTTAAACAACACAATGTTTTCGTGGTGTACTTGGACAGTTTTTCCGGCTTTCTCCATCAAGTACTTTATTCCTGTATAGACCATTACACCAATGGTTAGACTTTGACATTATGGTTCTGTCATCAACCTTAAGGTTATTTATTATATGTAGGACCTTACTCACTATGTTCGTTTTTCGGGTTAGGTCTCTACAGTGGATTTATTTGTCCTGGTGCCGGGGACGTGATACCGTTCCCGACTCTATTTCCCTCGTAATTGACTTCCTCCTTCACCTTCACCAGGATAGGGAGTTTCATATTAGCACCATGGAAGGCTATCGATCTGCTCTGGCATGAATTGAATAGGGTGTTACGTCTTACCTTGGGTTCCGACATTAGCCTTAACGATAATATCTCTGCTCTTATTCACGCCTTCGCATTACAGTCGCGTTGTACTCGCCAACTGTTACCGAAATGGGATATCGGTGTGGTTCTGTGTGCTCTGATTATACCACCTTTTGAACCCTTAGAGTCCGCGTCTATAAAAGCTGTGTCTTATAAGACGGCCGTCGTGGCGGCGTTTGCTTTGGCGTCCAGACTGTCTGTACTTCATGCTCTTTGAAAGATCTTCTATGACCTGGACAGCGGATCGGTCTTGCATTTCTTTTCGGCCCATTCCTGAATTTATCGCCAAAAATGAGTCTGTTCGTTCAGGTCCGTGCGCTCAACGTCGTACTCCATTCCTGCGTTGTCAGACTTTGTACATGGCCTCGAGGACGATCTTCTGCTATGTCCTGTTCGAGCCATCCGCCACTATCTTACTCGTACCGATCCGTTCACGGCTCTCGGCTACGGTTATTCTGTCCCTTCGCCTGTCAGCAAGGCTTGACATTTAAAAAAGCCGCGTAGTTGAAGAAGACCATAAAATAGTCTTATCAATTGGCAGAAGGTAGATATACCATTGACGCCCCACTACTGTCTTCTGCTTCTTCTAATGTGATTCGTGCCATTGCTGCGTCATGGCCTGTATGGAAGATCTGACCCCTCCATGACATTGTCCTGTCTTGTGCCTGAACAATTAACTCCACGTTCACTAATATCTGTCTGAGGGATATGACAGTGCAATCAATAGTGTGACCACGCTTGGGCCACTGTGGCTACCCAGCACGTTGTAATTTCAGAAAAAGAGGGGGGGGGGCGGCAAAATGGTCACCATCGCAGCAAGACAGCCATCTTGCTGTATCATCTCATCTCAGTCATATTATTATTATTACATATATTATATGATAAAAAGGCATCTCAGAAGGTAGAAATAAGTCAGTTGACCGGCCGTGGATTCTATAATCACCAATGAAGGCCTGACACCAGGATAGGGTTTACTCCTAACTGAAATTTGCTTCTGTTCTTCAGAGACTGACTTCCTTCTAGATGTCTCAGCTGGGTCACCTGTGCCTCAACTCACAAGAACACCCGCTCCAGGCCTGGTGTCAACAGTAGTGATGAAAGTACAGAGAGTTGAAGAGTGCGCAGCTCGCCCAGAGAGCAAGCATGGCAATTCCAACGCATCTAGGTTCATCACTCCAAGTATGGTGAGTTGTCCTCAAGAAGCTTGCGGTCTGAGAGTGGTGTGGACTTGGTACCTTCCAAGACTGGGCTGCTTACGCTCTCCCCTTTCTTATGGTTGGACCAAGGATCTCCCTGTATGCAATGGCTGCGGCTGTCGACCACCCTAGTCATACAGAGTCTTCCAAGGGGAACTTGTTGTGCCTTCGGTGCCCCGGTATCCTACAACTTGGTGGAAATGTGTACCACACCACGAGCACGGTTACATGGATGGAGACAATCAGATAAGTAAACTGTATCAATTCCTTCAATTACCCTATGTGTCTGAGGCCAGGGTTAATTTGTTGAGTAATAATGTCTCAGATTTATACCCATGTCTGTGTCGTTCCAGCGATTACTAGTCTGCTATGGGAGTTACCACAAGGCCGAGGTTCCCGCCTCCATATGTTGGTACTGTGGCATTGAATTGAAACAGGTTTACGATTTGGGAAACAAATATCAAACATTTATAAACAATGTTTCTATTTGTTACCAAATCAAACCTGTTTCAATTTGATTGGCCCTCCCTCCGTCCCCTCATGCCGGCCTTAAACACTACAGGTCTCGGTAATTATAATGAGAATAGAGGGCGAGTATGGCTTGGGCAGAGCCTATATAGTAATCCTGCTGGAATTAGATGGGAGAGCTCTCCTAGGGGCGGACAACTCTCCGCTAGGGGAGCTAACTTTTAGTTTTAACTTCCGTTTTCTACGTTGTATCATCTTCCTGACGGAGATTAATAGGCATTGAATTGAAACAGGTTTGATTTGGTAACAAATAGAAACATTGATTATAAATGTTTGATATTCCTCAATTATGCCTTTATTTGAATAAACCCAAGGCTGAGGGGTTTTTGGCGCAGTGGTGTTTATATTTCAATTTCACCTTGACTTGACTAATTTGATGCTTGCCAACATAAACATATGTGAGATATGTCCTCTATTCTCAGAGTGGTATGGGGAATACTGGGTCTGGTACAAGTTCTCGTCCTCCCCCTGGTCTAAGCTCAGAGTGGTCGTCAGGAGGCGTTGGTGTTCCCGTGACTGCCTCATCAGAGGTGTTTGAGGAGGAAGAAGACCCCTGTGTTATCTGTCATGAGGAGATGACACCTATCACTGCCATAGCCCTCGAATGTCGTCACAGATTCCATGAGCAGGTATGTCACAAAAGATCCTGGCCTTCATTCATAAATACTGTCCGACGGACTAGTACTTAAGGATATTCCCAATATTTAGAATTTCTTTCATCCTGCAAAATAATGCCTGTCCCGAATTCCCCTTTGCCTCCCACCATTGTGAATTGGTGAAAACTTTTTACCTCCACACCAAATTTGTTTGAAGGGTATTGTCGTCAGTGGCCCGTCTGTCATACTGTCGGTCTATATCTGATCTGGACACGATATATCTTGAAAGACTAGCCAGTCTCTTCTTAACTCATATATGCAGCTGGCGATGGGTCAGAAGCTCATTGAAAATGACCAACCGTGGCCTATTTTAGCAAGGTTAAATTTCGGTTTTTGTGATATTATTTCTGAATGATTATAGTTGGGGTCTCCAAATTCATATTACATATGTAACTGGTGATGAACTTGAAGCCTACCCTCCGAGTTGACTGCCCTTGACCGATTTTTATAAGGTCATTCACTGTTTATTATGATATATCTGGAAGAAGTAGCTTTCCAAATTATTACTAGGTACTGGTAGAAGTGAGTTGAAGGTGATAGAATGGTCAGATTCTATTTAATATGATATTTCATGAAGAATATATCCTACACTATTCAGTTGTTAACGTTTTGGACTTTTCCTATCCACAGCTTCTCAGCCTCACCCCAAGTTTCCTGAAACAAGCCCTCATCCCCCTGAAACCCTGATATTATATTCTGCAAGCTTTCCCCATGCTGCACGTAATCACCCATTCACTACCCTCGGGAACATGTCCCCACCCCCGGGGCATGAACCCCCATCCTGTCTGTCCTAAACTAAGCCTCGCCCTATCCCATACCCTCATATATTCCAGGAGCTTAGATCCTACACTTATTCAACCCGTGCACTATCCCTAGGAGCATGTCCCCACCCCTGGGGCACCAGCTCCACTCTCTATCTCCTAAAGTAAGCTTCACCCGACTCCATACCCTATACATTCCGGGAGCTGCATCATGATACACTTATTGAACCCATCCTCTGCCCTCGTGGAGCATGTCCCCACCCCCAGGGCACCGAGCCCTACACTATATCTTCTGAACTAAGTTTCCCTACTGATCTCCAGGAGTTTACATCATCCTATTCAACCCATCCTCTACCCCTGGAAGCATGTCCCCACCCCCAGGGCACGGAGCCCCCTCCCTCTATGTCCCAAACTGGGCTTTGCCCCACCCCATACCCTCATATATTCCGGGAGCATTTCGTTTTAGCATTTCGTTTTAGTAACCATGATATCAGTATCCATGCTACAGGTTTCAGGATGGTAATAATACATGTGACAGGGCCCACTGAGCTGAACAAGCTAAGAGGTGTCTGTGAGTTTACAAACTGGTCCTAACATATTAGGACCCCAATATCTTATCAGATTGTTGAAATTTGTGTGTACTTCGCAATGTTGGTATAATTCTGCCACCCCTCAATGAATTGCAACCCAAAAGGGCTCGATTGATCAGGCAGAGCCCCATGTTGTAATAGTTATGATGTTTTGAACTTTGCCGATTTTCTGCATCTATTCCAGTATCTAGAACATGTTCTTGTGTAATCAAATAGTCTCACAGTTTTCAATGGATAGTTATGAAACTTTGTACACAAATTTAATTACCATGAGTTTGTCTTTACAAATATTTTTTTCGATGTATATTCCAAGAACAAATTATGATGCTCCTTCCTTGTGTTCGAGATGGGGAGCGGACATAATGGCAATGAACAAAATGGAAATGGACGAAATGGCAATGGACAAAATGGCAATGGACAAAATGGCAACGGGACAAAATGGCAATTTTTCAATTCTGACCCGTTTATGGAGCCAGAGTGAATTTTATTATTATCAGGAGTAAACTATTGTGTCTATTGTGTATTGTAACGTTTTAGAACATAACAAAAGCAGCGAACTGGTTACAGACACAGTGTTATTGGTGAAAGTTTGCTGATTTTGTTCATGTGATAATACAGTATGTACATGGAGCTTCTATATTTCTGATCTATCTTTATCATGATGCTTATCTTTATCATGATGCTTATCTATACCAGTTCAAAAATATATTTATTATTGATTGCCAACATATCAGTGTTCTGTTTGTATCAAGGATTGTTAATTAATAGCAGAGACATCAGTTTTGGGGTTCATCAAACTCAATGAAAATAAGGGACATACAGTGGGAAGGGGTTATTTGATTGCTTGACCCTTACATGTGATAGCTCTTGGGCTGCAATGGCATCTCAGTAGCATGGACACATGGCTGGGAGAGGAAATAAACACATGAAACTTGGCTAAGACGATTTAGGGTCTTTGATTCCAGACTTCCAGTATATGTTCTGGAAATGTAGAAGACACACTATGTACAGATCTGATAATTCACTTTGGCTCCATAAACTGACAGAAATGATAAATTGCCATTTTGTCCATTGCCATTTTGTCTGGTTTCTGTTTTGTCCAGTTGCCATTTTATCTATTGCCATCATGCTCGTTACCATTTTGTCCATTGCCATTTTGTCCTGGACTAGTTGGAGATTTGACTAGATGTTCATAACACTTTGTAGACTTATTGAATTTGCTTTTGAAGATAATCTTATAATATTGACATCTCATAGCATATTAACATAATTTTGATCGATTCGATTATGCTGTAACATTTGACAACTACACCATGATTACAGGTCCTCCACCTGAATACAACACAAAAATACGAAACAGGGTAATGGAAAAAAATTCAGTGAAGTATTCACTCTCAACAGTCCAGATTTTTGAATCATGTCATCACACTATCCCTCCAGTCAGCTGGCTGGCTGGACGGTTAGCTGGATGACGACGTTAATGCTCTGGTAGCCGAACTCCTGCAGCCAGAGACTTCAAATTTGGTATACAGTATTATTGTGTGGTGAAGCACAAGCCTATTGAAATTGGGTACATTTGGGTGATTTGTGTGGTTTCCATGGCAACAACAAAAAATATCCACATAATGATGTTAACACGGACTAAACATATGGTTGATCATTTTCTTTTCAGTGCATCAAGAAATGGTTCAACGAACAGAGTACTTGTCCAAACTGTCGAACCCATGCTCTCCTTCCAGAAGACTTCCCCAACTTAAAATAGTACATCCAGACAACCGTGCAACCCATATTTTATGACACTTTCTGTATTTAATTATCTCGTGACTTGCGGAAATTATGAAAGCTTGTTCTGTCATTTTGTAGAACATGATTATATTCTCTGTTTCCCTGCTTGGGTGACTCGTATACATGTATATTCTGCTGTGGTTTATGGTTGCCCATATATGATATTGATAATAAATTGAGAGAATAGATGTTTTAAATATAAAACGACGGTCCGAATATGTTTACTGTTTTCACAATTGTTAAAGCTGCTACCGGTACTTTAATGTTGTAAATGTAAAAGCACACTTTTTGTAAGTGAGTGGCTTGTGTGAACTTCCATTATACAAAATTTATTATTTTAATGTTTGTTCACTAATCATTGTGTCTAGGACTTTTAAATTGTTTGTATTGGTAATGTATCTTGCTAGATTACTTTTCAAAACTTTTTAAAGGAAGTATGGTGCTGCTTTGTGAAGTTCAGAGCTAGTGGCGGCCCACTCTTGTATCTTTTTGGGGGGGAATCTTGGTCACATGGAAGCTACTCTTGGTACCAATCGTCTCAATCTTGGACAAAGGAAGCTACTATCGGTACCAGTTCTCAATCTAGGACACAGGAAGCTACTTTTGGTACCAATTGTCTCAGTTTTGGACACTAGGAAACTACTTTTGGTACCGCTTGGCTCAATCTTGGTCACATGCAAGCTACTTTTGGTACCGATTGCCTCAATCTTGGATACAGGATGCATTTTTTGGTACCAATTGTCTCAATCTTGGACACATGGAAGCTACTTTTGGTACCAATTGTCTCAATCTTGGACACACATGGAAGCTAATTTCTGAACTTATTAAATACAGACATGTGTTTACCTAATTTAAATCGTGGCTAAAATCTTGATGAATATATTACTTTAGAACAATAGATCTACTGACTACATTTCTGGGTTGTACATTTGGATTTTGGCAATGCTTCAACATGGAGAGATAGTTTTAACTAGTAATAATTAACTGACATATTTTTGACTGTATTATGATCATTAAATGTAAGTACATGTATACTGGTCTTTTCTTGGAATAATAGGGTTATTTGGTGTATATTTACCATAGTTACGCAGTTATCACCAGTTAAACATATCCCTCCATGTTCAAGCATAGGCCAAAATCTAACCCATTGATTTATGCTAGAAACTATTCCGAGAACCATGCGCCAGTGTTAGAAATTCATATTGTGAAATTCCCATTGTTAAACCTTAGGAGCATCCAGTAATCTACAGACGATATTGTGGCACAAGATTGGGACAGTTTGCACCAAATTTGTCATGTTTCAGAGTTGAGGAAAGCAGCTCTGAATTCTTCTGAAGATTGAAATTTTTCAAATCATATGTTTGATGTTTTACATAGAGTTCACTGTATTCTTTGCCACAGATATACTTTCATATGAAACAAACTTTCAGTTTTGTCTTAATTTCATCAGTTAATTTTACCCTCTTTTAGTTTGTTGACAAAAGTTCTTTTGATTAGCACACACAAGTTTGATGTAAACTATATTATTATTAATGTCAAACTATATTAATGTCAGGTTTTCAATGGGTTACTGTTAATCAATTGTTTGAAATAAATATCACATGAAATTCCTGTTTAGTGTACTTTTGTTCAGGTGAAAAATACCGGTACTATCTGTGTTATTGGGGGTTTGTGTATTTGGACCATTCGTTTGCTCCAAAGAGTACTAGTGTTCATGCTGATTATGTAGATTGTTATATAAATTTCGGCTCTCTGTATTCCATACTGATTATTTGCTTTACACAGAGTCGATGTACTATCTCTATTCGATAATAATAAATAAATGATCCTCATTCAGGTTCGTTTGAAATTTATCCTGTGTTTCTATTACTCTGCTAAAGTTTTCTCTCTCTGAACCATTCTTTTCCTTGCATTGGGGTATTAAATCTTCATTAACTCGAACTTCTCTTGCCATTTTGGGTGGAGAAGTGTTTGCCCTCAAGACATTACAAATCTCGTCTCACTCTCTGTAGACACCAGCTTCACCGTCAAATCAGTGTTTGTTATCTCAAAACAATATTTACATTTTTGTCTACTTCTGAACCAAGTAACCCCACCGGAACGTGTTCAGTACGTTAGGTATCATGAGAGACCACTGAAGACTGAATTGTGGTCCGGGATGCCAACACTAGACAAAAAAAGGATACTGCCTTGGCTAACCAAATTTTCATCACACAAGGTCCAATTAATGAAAGCACTAAGTCTGTATATATAACGAGCATACGCCTTCCGAATGGTTCAAACCTTCATTTCCATTCCATTCTTGAAGCAAGACGAGTTACTTTGATGGGGTTTGAGATGGTTTTGTACTTCAAGAGAATACCAGGAGCAAACTGGGACAACAATCGATAGAGGTAAAATTGGACCCTTCGAGACGAGATACCGTATTTATCGTTTCTCATTTATCAAGTCTTGATCGATTGGACGTTACTCCTAAATGAGTGGTGCATGTGGATTCTATTTTCACCGGGTTAGGATAGGAGTTAACAAATTCACACAACACGTGCATTTGATCATGTTCCAGGTAGATACTTCATGTAGAAAACTATTGTCAGGGCCTTGGTGGCACTGAAAAGTCCTGGGTCTGGACACATTGTTTTCCCCAGACTCGGCTATCGTATGCATCGTCTCATGATCCTGAACTTGTGACGGACCCATTCCTATCAGCAGATCCAATGAGGTTAACGGGATAACTCCTGAAGGATCAGCACTGCATCATATGTGTGTGTGTGAACTGTATTCAACAATAATAAACAATCTTTTTACCCCTCGACCAATTTTTGCCTACGGGGGTATTGTCGTCGTTAACTTTGTCCATCCATATGTGAGAGAGCTATCTACAAAATGGTTCTACTGATGAATTTCCAATCTGGTGCGCCTACTCACCGAGTCAAAGAGTCAGAATCCCTCGAAAATGAACTCTTTCAGATAATTTATATGGTTGCTATAGCAACATAATATTTATTTTTAACGATAATATTCTATTTTTTCATTCAGTTTATCAGTCAAGAGTTATTTACCCAGTGAAGAGCCAGAAGCCATCGAAAATGAACTTCAGATAATTTATATGGTTGCTATGGCAACAATCTTTTTTTTAATGATAATTTTATATATTTTTTATTCAGTTCATCAGTCAAGAGTTATTTACCCAGTGAAGAGCCTATCGAAAATGAACTTGTTCGGAAAATATACATGGTTGCTATGGCAACAATCCTTTCATTTCGATGAAGACACATTTTTTTAATTCAGTCTATCAGTCAAGAGCCAGGTATATCATACATTTCATAGGAATGAAATATATTGTAGGAGTATTTGCAGAAAAAGAAAGAGTAAATTGTACTTTGTGATACATGTACTTCACATATGTCTAAACCAACTATAACATATTTCAAGATTTCTGATTTTTACAAAGGGCCCTGCCTCCCAAAATAAATAATAATATAATACCTATTCCTACTGATCTATTTTATTTTACCTCCATTTTTCACATGGTGGGAATTTCATTGTTAGGTTGTCAAGTTCAAATAGAATTAATTAATACCAAGTATCAAATCCTGGGACAGAATATTTGGAAGATATTGTCTTCAGCATTGGACACTTTGGGCTAAATCAATCCAGACCTCCGAAGGGAATTGAGTGATTTCTGT
Source organism: Hanleya hanleyi (assembly GCA_036873755.1). Taxonomy (NCBI): domain Eukaryota; kingdom Metazoa; phylum Mollusca; class Polyplacophora; order Lepidopleurida; family Hanleyidae; genus Hanleya; species Hanleya hanleyi. The sequence continues at coordinate 57,436 of JAVTVY010027465.1, read as the reverse complement.
GGTAAAGTGGTGGGCGTGCACAATCACCAATGCAGTGCAGTCCGTTTGAAATGAACAGCCTAGCTGGCAATGAAAATGCTTCAAGTTTGAAGTGTTTATATTTGATCAGATTTTGTGTGAACATAGAATGGCTTACAGTTTCATTCATATCTGGAGAAGGTATCTTTCAGATACTCCGTCTCAAGATTTGGTCCCCGAAATGAATGAATTCTGAATAGCTGTCAATGGCCAAGTCTCGCTATGAAATCTCATAAAATTCACAGAATTCAACCAATTACAATCCATTTGAAGACTATGGATCTGTGGGGCTCACCAAACATGACTGGCTAGACATGACCGTCGTAAGTTAGTCAAGCCTTAAAACAGTTACCCCAGAGCCAAGGGATTTTCAGATGCGCAGCTTCGTATAATTCCTGGCTTTAACAATGTGAACATCTCGTGACCCCAGACAAGGATGTCTTTGCGAGATATCAAACTCACGTGTGTAAAATCCTGTGAGTTGGAATAGAATAGTTGCAGAATATCTGTACAAAGCAATGGCAGTCCATATATTTCAGACTTCCATTAGCCACAGCGTTATGAACCTGTTACACTGCATGGTGTTTCATTTCGTCCACTCGAGTGAATAGAATTTAACGTAGCTTTCAACAATATTTCAGCTATATCACGACGAACCAACTAAGCACCACCCAGCCCTCGTCCACTCGAATGTGAGATGGATCCGGATGTATGTTTGTGGCAGGAAATCAAGTGCGGTAATTTCTTGCCATACAATATAGAAACAGCAGAGGTCAGGAGTCAATAATGAGGTCACGTGATCAATGTTTACATGTGCCGATGGTCGCGCCTTCACATTGACCGCTGACCTTTGAATATAATTCAAGTAAATGAGATATTGAATCCACACTGATATACACATTTGAGCCTTTGAAGTAGGTCAAGGTCAGGCTAAGGTGAACTTGACCCAGAGGCTCTTAGAAGTCTGTGCCAAGTATCAGACTCCTGATCAAGTGGTCTTTATTGAGATAGTACTTCAAAATGCTCTTCAGTTTGACCTCTGACCTTTGAAACTAGGTCAAGGGACCGAGAGGCTCTTCTTGTGCCAATGATCAAGATTCTAGGTCAAGTTGTCCTCAAATATTGTTCGCAAGCAAATAAGACTGCTAGTCACGTTTGACCTCTGGCCTTTGAAAATAGGTCATGATCAGTCTGGCATGAACTTGACCAAGAGGCTATCAGATGTCAGCATTGTGCCAAAGATCAAGGTTTTAGGTCAAGCTGTCTCTTAAATAATTTGTGTTCACAAGCTAGTCACATTTTGACAACCATAAAAAAAAGGTCCAGGCCTTCACAAGGATGTATTGTGTCGAGTATCCCATCTCTAGCTCTTTATCGGGATATTACGTTCAATACTATAAAAATGTTGACCTCTGTAACCTTTGAAGTAGGTCAAGGTAAGTCCTGAGTGAACTTGACCTAGAGGCCCCATAAGACAGAATTGTTCAAAACATCCAGGCATTTGCCCTCTATCCCTCTATTTATAGATCTATTTTTAATGTTTACCCCTTAGATACTGTGTTTACAAGGGACTGTCACTGTTATTCATATTTTGACCTCTATGACCTTTGAAAATAGGTCAAGGTCAGTCCTGATTGAACTTGACCTAGAGGGCACCAAAGATCAAGGCTCTAGCCCCCTATGTTATTGAGATATTGCGTTCAAAACATTTGAGACGGACGAACAGCATTTCCATAGTCCCTTCCAACTGATGTGACGGGGAACAAAAAAGTCAATGTGAATAATGTAATGTAATGTAAATATACTTTATTTTTAAAGTACAGAGTTTATGGATTCGAAGAATATACAGTATTCTAGTCTTCAAAATTGTATCTCTTCAGAATGAAGTATACTAGCTTGGTTAATGATTTTGCTTTCGCAGCCTCATATGAGAAATATGTTGTTGGTACATATATTTTGCCTTAGATGGATCCATTCACTGATACCCGAAAAAGATGTGTTTGATCTATGCACAGCCATTTGTATTAGATCTCATTTCCCTCTTAACGAAAGGTAGATTCATGATAAAAGATATATTAAAGAATATAAAACTGATCACTGAAAATTTTGAATTCTGTCGAAATTCACTTTTGACTTCAGTTGTGCTTGCGAAAAGCAGCTATTCTTAATAAAACAGTGCAATCTTAAACCAAATACAATATTCAAGGGGATGAGCCGCTTAAACAAGTGCCATTTCTCAAAAGAGGATTAATAAAATAATACAGATGATGTAATACCATTATAGTGGTATTTGGAGGCCATATTAAACATCGGATGATGGATTCTTAAATATGATACACAACATTGCAACCATAATAAATGTAAAAACATTATACTTCTAGTACTTCATACCTCTGTGCACGTTTTTTTATTGTGATAAATACTTCAATTCTATACACAAAGTTTATACATTTCAGTCCAAATACTGGGTGGTATCAGAATCTTGTCCGTCTCATTGAAGTGTGGGTCAATCGGAAATCACACACACAATATTAATATTTACAGATTATGCAGTTTGTCAGTGTCCAAGGCAAACTTCAATATTGGAGATAATAATCCAGTCTTTGAACTGGTATAAAAGTCTGACCCCTATCACAGTCTGTTATTTTGATTCCTCCGTGTCCGTTAAGGAGGGAGGGCACATCTAGCACAGTTACGCCATCAGTGGCTTCGGTTGGTTGATTTTCCTCTCCACTTGGGCCAGATATTTGTCTGGAATACCAACATCCCTACAAAAGAGGCCAAAAGATATATTAACATTTATTAAGTATAGAACAGTTCAACATGTATATATTGAGTATACTGGAATTATGTTAATTACATAATTATGGGGAAATCTGAACAGAGTGCTGCTTGATGTTTAATAACTTAAAGAGTTGATAAAGAATTGTTTAACTAATTTTAAGAACGAGTGTTTATCGGATGAAAATCGCACAATGCAATACAGCAATATGATGGACTTGTTCTAGCAGCAGCGGTTGAGAAAAAATCCTCTTACAAAGAACATTTGCATCATGGACAGCCCCTTGTACACTTTCTTGAGAAATCTTTACATGCATACCTCAAGCTTTGCAGCTTCTTCCTCTTGACTTCATCAAGTTTCTGCCGTCTCATTCTGGCTTCCTCATCCAGTTTAACACCCTCCTCGAAGAACTGGTTTCGCTGGGAAATCCTTTGTTGTTCCTTGTCACGTATCTGTCTTCTGACCTCGTCGGCGTGTGTATGGCGTTTCTCGACATGTTCTGTTTCTTCTCTCTTTTCCTTCTCTATCAACTCCTTCTGAGCCCTGGGATAATGCATTAATAATTATCATTTCCACATTGGACAGACAGCAAAATGAATCATCTTAATTCGATGGATTTGTGTTTTCACAATATTTGCCCGCATTTGGTTCCAGGTAGCAGGCTTCTAGTATGTAGATTCATGGACGAACAGCTACGGGGAGGGGGGGGGGTTCGTAATTGAAGAACTTAGCAAGAACTGAAACAAAGGTACTGAATTTCATCAGGTGCTGTACGAAATGTTACATAGTTGATTCCATTGTTTAATGTACTGTCAAGGGGAATTTTCAACTCGTATGAAATTGCTGGCGTATAATGAAATCTACTTGCATGCACGAAGATATATATTCTTACTTGAGGACTCTCTCAAATTCAACTCGTTCTCTTTGAGCCTGTACAGCGAGGAAGTGTTCCTTCTGTTGCATTTGGCTGGCCCGCGCTCGTTTGAGCATGCCTTCTGTCTCCGACTTCTTCTGCATCTCCTCTGCCTCTTTCTTACGCCATTCCCTCTCCGCCTGTTCCTGTGCTCGTTTAGCACGCAGGTAGTCTCTCTCTGCCAGTTCATCCCTTGCCCGCTCCTGCAGGGCTCGCAGTCTACCCACCTCTCGCTCTTTCTCGATGCGGACTTTCTCCTGCTCTTTCTCAAAGGCAGCTTCGCGTTCCTGAGATAAAAGAAGATGGTAGATTTAACAGTTGTTTTTAGTTATAAACAATATCGAAGGCATCATTAGAGGGGGTCGTTGGGTGCGTGCAACCCCCTCTCAGAGGCCAAAATGTATGTTATTGCCCTATACTGGACAGCACACAACCGAGTCCTCAAATAAGTAAGCAAAGGAAACAATCCCCTCAAGAAATCATGGCTATGCCCATGAACATGACTATGCCCATGAACATGACTAAATCTGAATGCAAAAATGCCTGCTTTGATTTTAGTCCAACACTGAAGTTTAAAACATAGGAGTGCTAGTTGACCTGAATTTTTAATCTCTCTTCCACTAGAGAAATCCCAAAATATTGGGCTCTATAATGATGATGAGAGACCAATACTCCCACTGTATACAGATGTTCTGTAATCGCTGCCAAACTTACCGCCTTCTGTTTCATGTACTCCACAACTTTGAGCTCTTCCATCTTTTCTTGTTCGTTTCTCAGCTCTTTCCTTCTCAACATTTCATCATTGGCCAGGTTCAGCTCTTCCTGTTAAAACATAACATGAAGCCTTTAGTTATTTAATACATGATCTCAAACTTTCCTTCTTTCCAGATTAATCCGGGAAATCTACCCCTTGACGTTCAATATTCAAACAGTTTTCAGGCATGATCAAACCATTTTGATTGAATTGAAAACTAAAAGAATATTCTCCTTTAATGTGGTGGTGAATGCTTTGGTAACAGATACTCATTAGCTGACCCATAAGGTTGGTTTGTTCTTAGCATTATTAATTATATGACTCACTTTGAGGTTTGTTTGTTCATAGCATTACTAATTACATGTAGATGACTCGCACGGACTTTGTTTTGTTCATAGTTTACCAATTAGATGACTCACTTTAGTGAGGCTGATTCATTCATAGCATTACTAAGTAGAGGACTCACTCTGAGGTTGGTTTATTCGTAGCATTATTAAATTGGGGACTCAATTAAAGGTTGGTATATTCTTAACAGTACTAAGCAGAGGACTCGCTCTGAGGCTGGTTCATTCATAGCATTACTGTACTAAGCAGAGGACTCACTCTGAGGCTGGTTCATTCATAGCATTACTCCCGATCATAGCATACCAGTGGAGGACTCACTCTGAGGTTGGTTTGTTCATAGCATTACTAAATAGAGGACTCGCTCTGAGGCTAGTTCGTTCATAGCATTACTAATTAGAGGACTCACTCGGATGTAGGTTTGTTCATAGCGTTAAGAGTGAGCTGACTCACCCTAGCGAGGTTGGTTTGTTCAAAGCATAATACTGACTAGAGGACTCACTCTGAGGTTGGTTTATTCACATCGGTACTAAGTAGATGACTCATCTGAAGTTGGTTCATTCATAGCATTACTAATTAGAGGACTCACTCTGAGACTGGTTTGTTCAGAGCTTTACTACTGTGACGACTCCCCCTCTAGTAAGGTTGGTTCCTTCGTAGCATCACTAATAGAGGACTCACTCTGAGGTCAGTTTCTTTATAGCATTACTGATTACATGACTCACTCTGAGGTTGGTTTGTTCCTAGCATTACCGATTACATGACTCACTCTAAGGTTGGTTTGTTCCTAGCATTACTGATTACATGACTCACTCTGAGGTTGGTTTGTTCATAGCATTACTAGTGAGACTACCCACACTCTGATGAGGTTTGTTCCTTGATAGCATTACTAGTAGAGGACTCACTCTGAGGTTGGTTTGTTCATAGCGTTTCTTCTCCAGTTTGCCTTTGTCCTCGTCCATCATCTTCTCCACATACTTCTGCATCTGGATATTCTCCTGGTCTTTACGTTCGAGTTCAAACAAACGGTCCTGTTCATTTTCCTGGATTTGCTCGAGAAGTTTTGCCGCACCCAGTAATCGCTCCTCCTTGCGCTTCTTCTCGATTTCCTCCTGAATGGTGATAGCGTTTTGTCGGTCAACCTCCATTACGATATCGAGTCTCTTCTCTTCACCTTCCATCTCAACTGATATTTGACCTTTCTCTAGAATCTGAGCATCACGGATAGCGTGGCACTTGGCATTCAGGATCAACTGTGAAAAGTAATGTTCATATGTTTTTTCCATGTTTTGTTCGCATCAAGTTCACATTTTCTGTTTGCCTCTCCTGTTTGAGGTTTTCAATACAGAGCAATAAAATACAGACTGAAGCAAACTTCACATAAAAGGAACTTGCAACGAGACGTCTTATGTTATTTAACACTATATTCTCAGCAGATCATTATTAAAGTCATTTTAATCTACTAAGACATGGAACATTTAACTGATGCAAGGAGAGATTTGATTGGCTCACCTCGTTCAAATGTTTAATCTCATCCTCCTGCTCTTGCCTCATCTCATTGGCTTTAGACAGTAAGTGTTGAGCTTTCTCTTTCGCTTCCTCCTCCAAGTCGTTCAGTTTTTCATTCTTTCTTCTGGCCAAGTCCATTGACTTCATGAAGTTCTTTCTCTCTGTACATTCATCCTATGAAAGTAAAACAATGAATGATAATGAACAGGTTCATACAGGCGTTGTATTCTGAATTACTCAGCAGGTTGGAAGATAGCTAGGACTGGTTTCATAGGGCAAATAACAGGGCTGGGGCCGATTTCATAAAACCTCACTTGAGGCAACTTTTGCACTTGAAAGTTCAGGTGTCCTTGAAACCTCTCTTGACCCAAGTTTTAGCTTTCCATGAAAGTTCACTTGGATCTGAAATCGCACTTGAGTGCAAGTGTGGTCGGACCTCTCTTGAAAACCACACTTGAAATAAAAACATACTTGATATGACCAATATGACGATCAATGAAGGGAGGAAATGTCCAAAAAGGGCATCAAGTATTTTGTTCATTCATCTGCGGGTGTATTATTCATTACCAAATGCACAAAAGAGTCACAAAAAGGCCACTTCAAACATCACTTTGCCCAGTGGAGCCCAAAACATTTCGTGAAACACAACTTAAGAATTACATGTAGCCAAATCAAGTGAGGTTTCTTCACATTGGCCCCTCATCTGATCTCAACAGATTCACATTAAAGCATGAGAACATTATGATGATGAAGCTAATTAGGAGTGCTCTTTTTTTTTATTTCGACAAATTTGATGCTGTTGCATGAACTGAAAAAGCTGTATAGAGCGACGACTGTTGTGATTGAATGACTGGGCTTGTGCATTGACATACAATTCAAGATATATTTTTACCCATATAAATGATTAACCTCATGTATCTGGGGAGATTGTTACTTTTCTATAATGTTGCCTGCAGAGATGACACTGATGTCATCTCACTGTTGGTGTACTAAACACAGACAGACCGAGAACATCATATAGCGACGCCACAACCAAAATGTATCGAAGAGTTGCAATGTGAGCATATGTAACGGCATCAAACACATCTGACCCCCTCTATGCATATATGCCCTCTTCTGTGACATTGACAAAGTTGCTTCCCTTGCTTACTCGTGACCATCAGTATTAAAAGACAGTGGACAGACAACACCAATCTGCTCCAGTAGTTCAATCTTGAACGTCGCTCGTCTGGGCTCTCTCCGTTCAACTCAGCCTATCACGTAACAATGGCGCAAATCCTCCACAGATTCTATGGGGGCACTGTACACTCGATTTTCTCGGAGTTCGTCCGGCTTTTAGCTCTGCTGTGGCTAGATAAACATCTTACAAATATTCTACGACATTAACTTCAGAAAATCTTTGCGAAATAAAGACAAATCTTACCTTAGACGACCAACATCAGTGAAATCCAAACGACGGTAGACTGCGCGTGCAAAAACGTTCCAAATTTATGCGCGGTTACAGGTTTTCAAAAAGTGGTATCATGCACGGAAACGGACTGAATTGAATCCGCTCAAAAACATGCATTCCAGGGACAAGAAACCGCGATGGAAATATAGATAGAAATATATATATAAGTTCTCTTCCCACTCTCTCACCAAAAAAAGTAGTGGCGTTAATGAGCAAACGCTGCATTGACAGATTTAGCAATATTATATCATTTAAACTTTTATTCACATACTGAACTGTACACAGCTATTTTCATATATTAAGGAGGGCAATATTCTGGAATCAAAGCAAGTGATATTTTATGTGATCTCAATTCGTAGAATTTGCTTTTATTTCCATCGCGGTTTCTTGTCCCTGGAATGCATGTTTTTGAGCGGATTCAATTCAGTCCGTTTCCGTGCATGATACCACTTTTTGAAAACATGTAACCGAGCGTAAATTTGGAACGTTTTCTGCACGCGCAGTCTACCGTCGTTTGGATTTCACCGATGTTGGTTGTCTAAGGTAAGATTTGTCTTTATTTCCTGATTTTCTGAAGTTAATGTCGTAGAATATTTGTAAGATGTTTATCTAGCCACAGCAGAGCTAAAAGCCGGACGAACTCCGAGAAAATCGAGTGTACAGCGCCCCCATAGAATCTGTGGGAGATTTGCGCCATTGTTACGTGATAGGCTGAGTTGAACGGAGAGAGCCCAGACGAGCGACGTTCAAGATTGAACTATCTGCTCCAGCTGAATGGGATTCGACCATTCACCAAGAAGCTGTAATTGACTATGTTCAAATAATATCAAGGTAACTAACCATCTTCTTCTCTTTCTCCTTCTTCATCATTTCATGAATAATTTCCTTTTGTTCTTTGTTGAAAACCTGTGCTCCCCGTTTGATCCGCTCAAATTCACTGTGATTCAGAATAACGGACTGTCCAGATGGGTCTTCTGTCGGGACTCTGCAACAATGAGCATGTAAATTAATAATATTGAACAATACTCTGAAAGAGTTAACCGACATGTAATGATCTGAACAATATTCTGAAATATTATAAACATGGACATGTACACAAATTTAACGTTTCCAGCATTTTTTCACTCCTATCATGATGGTGCCTACATGCACATGTGCCAGGGCACTAGAGCACCCTCAATTCCTATTATCAGCTCGGTCACTCAGCACCACACCCGGTCACTATGCAAGTGATGACTGAGCTTTAAAATTGAATATGTGTAGTAAAACTCTATCCCAGTTACAAATAAGCTTTAATATTTCTACTCTGTAAGTTTTGGTCACCTAAGGTCATGTATACTGTATGCATCAAAACCAACATTTTGGACACCCACCACCCAGGATCAATATGCCATATTTAACCTAGAGTACATGTTAGTGCAAAATTGCAACTACCTGAACCCAACCCCCATTCAGAGTTTACATTTATTATAGGTACTGAATACCCCTTTAGGTGACCAAAATGAACAAAAATCTCATCATTAAAACTCTCATTCTCAAAACAAATCTTTTGATAAACGGTTGAATAACACTCCACATATCAAAGTTATTAAATAGTAGATTCTTTACTCACATCAGGTTTCTTATAAGATCTTTGGTGATGACTTGAACAGTTTCTTTTCCCTTTTTTCCATTCCGGCCTCTGTTTTTCCTAACGGAATTTCTTTCTTCTGCCATACGCTGAATGGTCACTTCAGCCCCGTCTGGGTTTCCCCATTTGTCACACAGAATATCCTGGCGCTGTTGTACATGGTTTGGTGTGCCGAAAAGAGATTCATCTACTTGAGAGTGGTTACTTACGACTCGATAATTACGTGTTTTTCCTCGGCGCGAGGCGGCAGTCGAACTGCTGTTGCTGGATATGACACTGCCAGGCTTGAAAAAAGAAATACACCATTCTTAGACTGCTAAAGTTGTACAGGGTCCCTCCATGCAGCCAAAATAATATGGATAAAGTCATTCCCATAGTGAATACTACAGAGTGACGATTGGCAGTATCCAATAGACAACGTCTTGAGGAATACAACAACAACAACAAGCACAGGATCATACATATGAGACATGACAAGATGTATATACAGGGACAAATGCTGATCATATTTCATATCCATAAAAAAAAACAGGTGTTCGCATTACTGTTTGTCTCAAACAGGTACAGATTAGAAACTCGTGTATGCACCAGTAAAACTTGATGGAAGCCATTCTGAGGGGTCCATTTTGGAATTCTATTTTGGATTTCTGGATATCAGATTTGACAGTATAATACAATTTAAACCTCGAAAACTTTATTCTATCTAGCTTAAACATGAACATACGGATTAAACTTACCATGATGTGCCAATTTGGAGGAGTCGGTCTTCAAATTACAGTTAATTTCCACCACCCAAATGAAGGTTTGTCAGTTCGACAAATTCTGGCAGTACTAATATTTACCTCAGGTTGTCATGGACACTTGAGCGCCACCTACCGTCCATGCACAGACAACTCGTGTTAAAGCGCGTATGAATATAAACCAGTGTGAACTTGTTGCGATGCTTTGTTATTAGTGGTGAATGAATGCTAATTATCCGTAATATGTATAGTTAATGGAAATAAAACAAAGAGGATATTCCTGGCGGATAATAATTAAACAATATCGGATTTACTTAACTTCAAGAATAATCTACATTACGACGCTCCACCTGGCAGTTGGGCTCGCTGGAGCAGCGGATCTCCACGGAAATCAGTGACTTAAATCAGTGTCCTATTCGCACCTCCACCTTTCTGAAAAAAAGTATAAAATGCAAAACTTGAACTTTAGAAAATACTCTCTTGTGGATTGTTCCAAATTTACAATTTACGATACATGAAATGTTGGAAAGAGAAATAAAAAAATCGATATTCAGAAACTATATGATGTCGAGCTCTGCACAGGTTTTATGCATCGAAATTATTTCATTTTAAGTGTATCGTTCACCGCGTTATTCGAACTATATAATTTGTTGGAAAAAAAATTCTTGTGAATTTTTGTTCCAAATGTTATACCAGTACAATTTGTCCTACAAGATATGAAACTTGAAAAACTATTATGAAAAGGTTTTGTTCATCGAAATTATTCCGTTTTAAGTGTATCGTTCACTGCATTATTTTTAGCTTACTCCGTATTCCTTCCTGGTATAATTACGTACTATAAATGATTATTTTGTTGGGAAATATTTTCTTGTGCATTCTTGTTTGAAATTTAATATTGGTATAATTTGTCCTATACGATACATGAAATGATGGAAATCCAATTTTAAAAAGTCTACATTGAGAAACTATATGATGACGAGCTATTATTAAAAGGTTTTATGCATCGAAATTATTCCATTTTAGATGTATCGTTCACTATATTATTTTCAGCTTATTCCATATTCCTTTCTGGTATTATTACGAACTATAAAATGTATATTTTGTTGGGAAATATTTTCTTGTGCATTATTGATCCAAATCTAATATTGTTGCAATTTGTGAGTCCATGTGATATGTCGGATAATCAAATAAAAAAACTCTATATTGAGAAACTATATCATTTCGTCCTGAGACGTTTAATGTTATTCAAGAACTGAGCTGAAACCATGACACGCGGTTCCTGACAATTTAGGATACAATATAGTATAGTAAACATAAGCTACGGTAAATAATATTTTATTTCTGTACTCAAACCGCATCTCTACATGCGCGGTGGAAGCATTTGTTGATTGGAGGGGCCACTATCACAGCACAAACTGGCGAGGGCCGGAGATGCGTTCTAGCGTATTTCCGATCAATGAAACAAGAATTCTTCGCCTTTGCAAACTCCTTTTGTTTTGCCTTTTTACCCCTCAGCCCATAGGGCTGTGGGGTCTTGTCGTTGCCATGTACGTACGTCCGTCCGTCCTAGCGTCCGTCCGTCCTAGCGTCCGTCCGTCAACATGTTCTTGTCCGCTGAATATCTGCAGATCTATGAAGTCGGGCCCGACCAAACTTTGGTGAGAGCTTCCTGAATGTTGACTGATGAAATCATTAGATTTTCAGATGGCTATGATGATTTCATGATTTTTAATTATTTTTTTTTATTATTTATTGATGGCTCAGCTTTTGCACTGTTACCTATGCCCATCAACATGTTCTTGTCCGCTGAATATCTGCAGATCTATGAAGTCCGGCCCGACCAAACTTTGGTGAGAGCTTCCTGAATGTTGACTAATGAAATGATTAGATTTTCAGATGGTTATGATGATTTCATGATTTTTAATTTTTTTTTTTTTTTTATTATCTATTGATGGCTTAGCTTTTGCACTGTTGTCTATGCCCATCGCGAACCCTTGGTTGCATGTTTCATTGTGAACTTTGAAGGTTCGCTGATACAAGAAAGCCTGGTCCATTCAAGATTCTCATTGAATGAAGGACAACATTTTTCATTAATTTTGCTATTAAATCATTCTATTCTACATCATATGTTTTATCCTAAAACTTTTGCATGAACCATATTTGTGTCCACACATTTAACTGGTACAACATTTTTGTCACCAAACATGTTACTGTACCTTGGAAATTATTTATAACAAGTGATTAGGAGAGCCCATTTTTAGCCTGACTCTGGGCAATGTTGAACCAGTTTGCATACCTGGAGCTTATGCTCCCCCCCCCCCAACAATAATGATACGGGTGGGCCTGCATGTGTCAATCAGTGTGTTTACTTGTTATCACACTTGTGCAATGCATAAATTGCCACTGATAAAGCTACACTTTCTTGCATGCTGTAATCCCAGCACACCACTCACGTGAAACCAAACTCCCAGTTCCTTTTCATAATTCATTATTGAGGGTCCAATTTTTGTAAGTGATTTTCGGCGCAAATAGCCTGTGATCAATCACAAAACAGAGGTTTATTAACATGAAATTCAATGCCCAGCTACATGTATGCAATCGGATCGATATTGAGGATCCCGGACGCTTTTTCTAGTATTTCCTTCAGAAATCCTTTCAAATTGAACAACAACAACACTTTTGTTTTTTGTTTCATTTGAGTTTTGGACGCCCATATGTTTTCCGAAACTAAATTGGCTCTAGATGCAGCCCTGATCCTACTTGACTAAAAAAAAACAGGCTGAGGGGTCCACGCACCTTTTAGGTGCTTGCCTGCAATTCATGTTTCTTCTGTCTCGCAACAATTTAAAAAAATAAATGATCGCCGTCAAGCAAATGATGTTCGGAAGCAAAAATAATTGAAATATTAAAGGAGTAAAAAGAGGACGTTCTTTTCCATGCGCTTATGGGGTTATAACATGGTGATTTGTTGGATTTTTCAAAACAGGTTGAATTTCCTAACAAGTGTCAAGACACCTTAAAATAGGATAAAACTGAACAAAAGACTGCGGTATGACACAACAAAAATATTTAGGCGTATTACTGACGGTTCGATAAAGGGTAGGCATGAAATCAAAATTGGCATTTCTAGGATATATTATCCTGGTGAATAAATACTGTAATTAAAAAAAAGCAACCTCTAGAAATGAACGTCCTCTATTTCCTTAAATATATTAAATATATTATCTCAATCGAAAGGTTCAGTAAGGATATAGGACCCTCCTGGCGGAAGAAAACAGCCATTTTTTTTATTACCCAAATTCAATATTCGAAATCTTATTTCTGTTGGAAAAAAAAAATATTGAAATTCCAATTCTAAGTAGTGTAATTTTAGGTTTGAATAATCCTTGTGAAATACTCTTTCAACGGATATATACATTGCCATAGCTATGAGGCTTATTTTTGGCTGTATAAAGAGGGTGTGTAAAATTGTCTGCAAGAGGGCGCTGTATCCTCAAGCTTTAACCATGTCACGACCGTATTTTTTCCATGGGGAGCTGAACACAGTTCAGTTTATGAATATAGATATAGGTGTTTCTGCGTCACTCTATCGGTTGTTTTATCTTTCTCTGCCTTGGTTTTTGTTTTGTTCTGCCTTTTTTCGTTGTAAATATGGGGGGGATAGTCTCCGTCCCTGCTCTATGGCGATGCAATTATCGCTAAAACGCCACAGGTTGTGTATTAATTTCTCTCAATCTCTGAAGTCGACAACGTATCATAAGTGATATATGTACCGGTACAGCATAAATATTGCATGGGAAGGCGTTTGTTATCCCGTTTCAAAATAACAAATGGTTTGACGATTGCTCGACCAAATTAAACAAAAAAACATGTATTTGGACCCTGCGCAGGTACGGTGGAGCTAGATCCATATTATGTATCCTAGGAATGAGTGATTTGTATTGTTTCAATACCTTTTCACTTTTAAGAAAAAAAAACAACCATGACAGTAGTATATAGAACACGGATTCGCCCTCTGGCGCCTCACTGGGCATGCGCGAGAAACCGAAAGTGGTCTGGTGTGCGCAGGAGTGTTCTGCGCAAGTGTGACGTCATGTATGACGTCACTTCCGGTCTGCGGGGTAAGACTGGTTGACATATATCTGGGTCGTCGGGGTTTTACATCCGGGTTCTTGAGGGTATAATGCATGTACTGACCTGCATCGGGGTTTTGTCTGTGTCCGCAGGCGTTTCTGCGGTCTGTGTGCGCAGGTTTTCTGCGCAAGTGTGACGTTATGTGTGACGTCACTTCCGGTCACGTGACTTTTGGGGCATGTATTTCTCGGCGGTGATGCGGTCTGCCTCCGCGGACAGAAAGTAGTCCCGAATACACGTTTTTTGTGTGAGAATCATCGGGAATTCGGCAATCTTCAGGGGCCAGAGGGGCTCCTAGTGGACCGATTGGGTCGAGTGAGGTGTCAAAGTGAAGCGCTCCTCCAGGGCTATCCAGTCATGGGTGGGTGTATGTAAAATTAGGATTTGTCCCGAAAATATAAAAAGCGAAACACGGACTTTACCCCTACAATAGGGGAAAACTCCCATCAACCCTATCCCAAAGGGCTAATATCGGTCCCTGGCTTATCGGGGCCTGCTGAGAGAGTGGGTGTATGTAAATTTAGGATTTATCCCGAAAATGTAGAAAGCGGAACACGGACTTTACCCCTACAATAGAGGAAAACCCCTATCAACCCTATCCCAAAGGACTAATATCGGTCCCCGGGCTTATCAGGGTCTGCCCATCAAGTCATGGGTGGGTGCATGTAAAATGAGGATTTGTCCCCAAAATATAAGAAGCGGAACACGGACTTTACCCCTACAATAGGGAAAAACTCCTATCAACCGTATCCAAAAGGGCTAATATCGGTCCCCCGGCTTATCGGGGGCTGCTGATAGAGCCAGGGTGGGTGTATGTAAAATGAGGATTTGTCCCGAAAATATAAAAAGCGGAACACGGACTTTACCCCTACAATAGGAGAAAACTTCTATCAACCATGTCTAGTGGGGGCTAATATCGGTCTCCGGGCTTATCGGGGCCTGCCTATCAAGTCTTGGGTGGGTGCATATAAAATAAGGGTACTCATCTTACATTCGGGTTTTCTCCATGTAGGTTACTGCGCAGGTCACATGGTTTGATGGGTCTGCGCAAGTTTGTGACATCACTTCCGGTTTTCAGAATGACCAAATACTAACTCCGAACACAGAAGAGTTCCAATTTTTCCTTACACCATAGACGTATGGAATGCATGTACTAGAACATCCGGGACCTCTTCAACATCCGGGGTTTCAGCATCCGGGATTTTTCATCTGCCTGCGCGGGTTATCCGGCCGCGCGCGCGGATTATCCGGCCGCACGCATGCGCGACATATATCCGGGGACTTGTTAATCCGGGTATTCCTGTGTTGGTCTATACAAGTCAGCAGTACGGCATTGCTTTATTCATCGTCTTACCGGGATTTTCTGCCTATCCGACCTATCTGAGCCCACCTGAGCCTAGCTGACCAGCACCTATCTGAGCCTCCCATGATGACTGAAATTACTCAGCAGCAGGTGAATGATTTCATGAATGATATCACCCACCAGGGTGTGAATGATATCATCCAGCAGGCCTACCTGGCGGCGCGGATACATACTTGGGAGCTGACCTCCTATGTAACTGTAATCGTGAAAGATGAACAAGTGCACTTTAATGCACCAGGTTGGGACAACAAACCGCCTAAGCATATCGCGTTGATGTTTGAGACATGGGCAAAAGTACAGGCACTTTACAGACCCGTCCATGTGTTGATTGAGGCTGAGGGCAGCAAAGAAGTGTAATTTCCTGCGGGGGACGACGTGTTCCTGAGCTATTCTGTGTTCAACAAACTTGTGCTGGTGCATATTCGCAAATGGTGGTTGAGGAAATACCAAGACACGTGGTATCTCTTACCTGAGGGTATGGCGCTGCAATTACCTGCGTGGCGGAAACTTCAAGACCTGACAGGGGAAATTTCTGAAGCCCTACAACAGCAGGTGTCTGAGTATATCTATAGAAAGTACAAGGAAACCTACCGGCATCACCTTAGGCAACGCATTCTACACTTGTTTATAGTAGCATGTCCAGGCTGTCCGGACAGTCCGCTAAACCCGTGTACGTGTACAGACGACATGGAAGTACCAGACGTGCTGGTGAATGAGGCGCTACACTACATCAGCGAGATGCAAGTCGTGGAGGAATTTCAAGCCGCCTGTCCACCGAGAATTCCACGTGAGATGATTGCGGACTTCATATTGCAGCACCGGGGGAGATAAAGACAGGGAAGACTTCAAACAAGTGTTGTTGGCTAGATATTGAACATTCAGACATTACCGTATTTATCACCATTCTATGTTCATGCTACCGGCATGGTGACACCGTATTGACTATCCTATTATAAAAAATTGAACACGAACAGTCTATGGTGTAAAAACTTATGTTCATTCTACCGTGTTGTTAATAAAAATAAGAAATTTAACTAGTGTGTTAGTGTTCACTCTATGCAGGGAAAGGGGATGCGTGTGCTTTGAGTTGTGCTAGATATATATGGGAGATATGGTTGACCATGAAAAGGACCGTTAGGAAGTAGAGATGGTTGATGCTTCACGGACGTAACATTGTTTTTATCTTTGCGACGTTTTCTCCACAGGCAGGGCATCTTATGGCCAATCGACATGACATACTTATTCTGAGGGTCGGCTTCTGATTGGACAAGAACAGTCTGAAATCAGCAAAATGAACTTCTAAATACACGGACAATAGCAGTGAATTGTAAACACACCCATAGCGGTTCCACCAGCGCGGATGTGCTGTGATGGAGGGGCTAATAAAAGGATTGACCTGTAATCTTTGTTGTTGTTGTTGTTGTTGTTGTTGCTCTCTTTTGGACTAACCAATCAGAATAGTGCTTATCACGGACTACACCCGTAGAGCTACGTATAGGCGCGCATGTGTGACATGGTCTATAAAACACGTCTCCCTGTATCCCACACTCCCATTACTACTGTTACAGAGCCATGACGGAGACCGTGCGGCCAGCTTCCTCTTAAGGGACTGTAAGCTTCGAGGGTCTTGGTGAACATATCTGGATATTTCGGCCAGGTATTTAGGCTTTCCCTCCTCTGACGGACACTGCAATATAGCCTGCACATCACTGGGTTCCAGCTTTAGGGACAGGAGCTCCATGTTACCAGTGGGGGAAGATTGCACTAGATCATCCGGAAAAAAGATGGCACACTCTGGTTCATAGAGGTCCTCTAGAGGGGGTGCCTGTCGGGTTTCCAGAGATGATGCGGGAGCGACCAGTCGACGAGTCTTGGGCGCTGGTTCACCCACTTCCATAGTGGATTCCCTCTCTCGTTGCTCAGGGTGGAGGGGAGACCGTGCCAGATTCCATCCATCCTCCCACTCTGTCATTGACCTGGAAGGCTTTCTACACTTCCTCATCTAGCGCCGTATGGCAGACCTAGCCTCCACTGATGCTGTTGACCGCCAATCCGGAATGGATTTGTTGCCATTTAGCCGCAGGTAATCTTCTGGGTTCAAGGTAAACCAAAAGGTGGACTGGTCGTCAAAGAATCCCCTAGGGACATCCCTAAACTGACGGTGATGCTTTACCTCCACATGATTGCCCAGGTCCGGCGAAAGGTGACCTCATTGGAATAGAAAGGGCAGATCACCTGTATCCTTCTATGTACAGATGATGAAAGGTGAGTTCTGAGGGCACTCCATGTGGGCAGCTTCTCGGAGCACAGCCAGCAATCGAATCGTGAAGACATGTTGAGAAACACAATGGTGTTCGTTAGATTAGCAAACAGGAGAATCTTCAGCAGTAACAGTAGACATTATAGCAAGGCTACCAGGTCCATCATTGGGCAACAATTGGAATAGGTCGACTGCATGGGCAACCCATTCTATCCGGAAACCATGGATTGCGAATCCATGGAAGCTGATTGATATTTCTGCTACCACCTGCACTCCTCAGCACGCCTACTGAGCTTATGGGTACCACCGCCAGAAATCTCACAACTGCAGTTGTGTATTTCCACATGAAGCCAGTCTCCAGGGTTGATCAATCCCTGCCTAACTTCGTTCCTCTACCATGGCCAGGTAATTCCTCCACAGGGCTGCTACACTTAGCAACCATGCAAGTATATTGGTACCCTACCACAGGTGCAACTCAGAAATTCCAACCTCCACGTTGCCAAACCTCTTTCCTTGCTACATCTACCTTGCTGTACTCCTCGATGCCTCGCCAACACCCGGTCACCATCTGCTTTTACTGTGATGAGTTACGCCCTGGAGTGCATGGAGCCTTCAGAGAGTACCACCTGGTTGGGTGGGGGCCCTTGTATATCATCAGTCTGTCTATGTGTATAGCTTTAGGTTCCTTTCTGGCAGATTATTTCACTAGATATGGTATATCATCTATCTTCTGTGTGATAACAAACGGTCCCTTCCACTTAGCAGTGAGCTTGGAACATACTCCGGGTTTTCGAGAAGGGTTGTATAACCAGACTGCTTGCCCAGCCTGTAGTGAACTTTTCTTTGCTTTCAGGTCGTACTGTCTCTTTTGGTAGACTGCACTCTGTTTTAGGTGCTTTCTGGCCATTTCATGTACATTTACCAAATCTGTTCTGCAAGTCTGTCACATATCCATCTGGGTCCACTTCACTATATGTCATAGCTGGGGTCCCTATAACAGCTTGCATAGGCATCACATTCTCTCTACCAAGGACCATAAGATTGGGTGTCTTTTTCGTGCTAGACTGTTTGGAAGCTCTGTATGCCATCATTACTTGGGGCAGGTACTCATCCCAAGACCGCCGAGCCTTGTCACAATACATGATCAGCATCGTCGCAAGAGCACGGTTGTATCTCTCGACATTTCCATTCGCCTGTGGCCTAAAACTAGTTGTTCTGGTTTTATCAATATGCAGGATGTTGTACATTTCCTGGAACACCTGGGCTTCGAAGTTCGTCCCTTGATCGGAGTGTAGTTGCAACGGTGTTCCGAACCGACATACAAATTCATCAACTAATGCCTTAGCTACTGATGTTGCCTCCTGGTTGGGTAATGGCACTGCTTCTGTCCACTTTGTGAAGCAGTCACATACAACCAAGATGTTTCGGTTTCCCCTAGTTGTCACTGGTAGCGGCCCCAAAATATCAAGCGATATTCTCTCCATAGGTTCTCCGACCAAATAGACCTTCACTGGGGCTTTGTTTTGCCCCCTGGCTGTCTTTCTGGCTGTACACAAGTCGCATTTTCTACAGTATGCTTCGACGTCACTTTTCATACCAGGACTGTTTTATTCTCTCCAAGGTTTTCTCTGTGCCTAAGTGACCAGCTGTTGGCAAGTCATGATAGAATGTGAAGACATCAGCTCTAAGACTTCCAGAAATGATGAGTTGACTGAAAGATCGGCCATCCTCAAACCATTTACGATGTAGCTTGCCCTCCAGCAATTCCAGCCTATCCCAGTGTCGCCATAGAGTTTTCACTTTGGAAGATAAATGTGAAATGTCCTCCGATACTGGTCTTCCAGATCTATCCTCGAGAGCTGCCTTGATCGGTCCTATGTCCCCATCTTTCATTTGCTGCAGCTTAATTTCATCTGAACTCCACCCGTCAAGCAGAACTCTTCTCAGAGTGCCAGGGGGTGACCCCTTGCTTCTGGTTGTGACCTCACAGCCTCAGTTGAGCCATCATGATGTCTTGCCGGCATCATTGAAAACTGTTGACCGCTTCTCTCTTGCAGGAAACAAGCCTATGTTTATGTATACTTTTGTCTTTTTGAATTTGGTGCTAATACTGTTATATGGAAATGGAATAGGTCTTTGGATTATGGACGCGGATATTCTCTAATGGACGACGGCTGGATTATGAATGACGGACTAGACGCTTGTAATCCTTCGATGCATCATTAATATCCTCCTCTTCATTGTTCTGCTGCTGATGACTGCACACTTTACATGGGTGTCTCGATAGAGACATCTGCATCTGCATTTGCATGGCTACGCCCGGCCCTATGAACAACTTTTAAATGGTAAGTCCCCAATTCCTGCAACCAGCGAGCCACTTGTTCTGTGGGGTTCTTCAGGCTTCTTAACCAGCTGACTGCTGCATAATCAGTACGCAGTGTGACCTTTTGCACATAGAGATAAGAGTGGAAATGCCTCAATGCTAGAACTACCGCCAGGAGTTCCTTTCGTGTAGTGCAGTACGAGCACTCGTGCTTGTTGAGAGATTTGCTCATGTAAGCGACAACTTTTTCTTCACCATTCTGTACTTGTGAGAGGACTGCGCCTACTGCCTTATCACTAGCATCGGTGTCGAGGATAAATTCCATTCCGGGTAGAGGATAGCTCAGAATAGGAGGAGAGGATAGTGCCCTCTTCAGACCTTCGAATGCTGCCCGACGTTCTTCAGTCCACTGGAATTTCACACCTTTCTCTGCCAGTTTATGTAATGGCCTGGCAATTGCGGCAAATCCCTTCACGTAACGACGATAGTAGGAACATCATCCAATGAAACTTCTGACTTCCCTTACGTTTTGTGGTGCTGGCCAGTCCTGTATAGCAGATACCTTTTCTGGGTCTGTGCGCACCCCGGATTCTTCCACTATATGCCTTAAGAATTCAGCTTTCGATAGTCCAAACAAAATCGTGTGGACCCATCTTTCTTCTTACATAGCACAATAGGCGATGTTCAATGACACCCATCTCCAACATACGCTTTATCTCCTCCCGCTCCGTCTCCCTTTTCCCTATAGGTTGACGTTTCGGATGTTGCTTGATAGGTACCGCAGACCCAGTGTTTATTCGATGTGCAGTTCTGTCAGTCCTCCCCAAATCATAAGATCCTTTAGCAAAAACCGCTTGATATCGAATCAGTAGTTCGGCCAATGATTCACCTTCATCCTCACTGAGATGTGCTATACTTCGGGTCCACAAGTCTTTTAGGTGTTCTGGCAATTCTTTTGACACACGCTGCTTCTTTGCATTGCATTCAGCCGCCCGAATCTCTGAAGAATCCTCTACATCATAGAAGAACTGACACATCCCAAGCCTCATGCCAGAAGGCAGTGTCACTTGCGCATTACTGTGGTTGATAACCTTAACAACCTGCTCCTTTTCCCTACAGTCGATAACTCCATTCACAAGACGTATCATCTTGTCCTTAAAGAGAGCTGGAGATGGCTCTAGTAATCCAGAACTTGATAAGTATTCACGCAATGGTATATCCACCCCGACCCAGGTTACACAGTGGGGATGTATTGTTACTGTTTTGCACACTTGTACCTGGCACACCATCTCGGCCTCAACCCCAGTGCGACACTGTATATCCCCCTGTTCTGTTTCCAGTTTAAGGCATTTATAGTCAATTGTAAGAACGTTTTTCAGGAGAAAGTCTTGGCCAATAATTCCCTGTGGTTATCGCACACACTATTATGGGCAGCTTATACCAGGTACCACCAAGCAACACAAAAAATTCAGCAGATCCCAGTATGGTTAACTTTTCCCCATTGACCCCTTGAATTGCGTAAGCTAATGGCTGCAGCGGAGGTCTGGCGTTTGGGTCTATTTCTTCAAATACACTGATGGATAATAAAGGTTTTGTTGAGCCACTGTCCACCAGAAAATCAACATCGATGTCACTTCCTCTCAGAAGCCCAGATGTAAACAGTCCATTATCTCATTTACCTATTTTCCGTTCTGACTGGCCAGTGCGGACTGTACCCCTCTCGACCGTGGCCATCGGATGGGTATTCACTGGCCCAGATAAACCCGCCAACCCCTGGCCTACTGGGCTGGCGGGTGTCCATTCCCCTGTCGCTCAGCCCTAGTTTGACGTTGACATCTGTTGTAAAGTGGACACTCTCTAAAAAAATGGTTTTGTGCATTGCAGATAAAACAGGATCTATCTCTCCTAGGACCCTCAGTTGATCTCTGTGTTTGCTGCCTATTACCTTTTTCAAGTTGGTCCAGTCGACTGAGAATTGCTTTAAGAATTTCCGAGCTGTCTGTCGGGGTAGCTCCCATTCCACCAACTACTGGCCCTACTTGTCGGGACGCAGCTTTCTTTTTCTCTGTGTTACCCAGAAGAGCCTCAAATCTTTCCACTACATCAACTGCCTCCATGATAGTTACACAGTCACGATCGAAGCATCTCGTCTTCATGTCCACGGAAAGACATTTGTAGAATTGGTTAAGTGCCAGTGCCTCTTGTGCTTGATTATCCAATCTGGGGTAGGCCTTAAGTGCCATCTGGCGAAGACAGTCGCCCAATTCCGCAATGGCCTCATCTGGTTCACGACGTCGTGCCTCAAACATAGATAGCCATTTGTTCTGTTGCCGACCACTACCAAACCTTCCCCTTAGTCTTGTAGACAGTTTGTAGAAAGATCGCTTCTCTTCTACCAGGAGACCCACATAGAAAGTTCTGGCTGATCCTTTCAAGTTTGTAGCCAACATCAATGCCTTTTCCCTTAAAGCCCACTGGCCCAGTTCAGCGCGGTCTTCAAAATGAGCATAATATTCTTCCCAATCTCCGCGCCCATCGTAGGGATCTGGCTTGACCCTTAGACCACGCAATCCCGTTTGTGGAAGCTGGTCACCCACAACTTCCTGGTCACTATCATTGTCATTTTCCTCAACACCTCTTCTGTTTCGCCTAGGATCTGGAGAATTGGCATCTCCCCTACCGTCATAACGTCGTGACTGGTGTTTATTCCCCAAATGACTGTCAGACTGTCAGAACTATCATGAATTTCCATGTTGATTGCCTCAGGTGGTAATCTGAGCCTTACTTCTGGATCAGGGCTCTTCTCTGTCATAGTAATTTAGTCCTGGGAAACGTTCTGGTAATCCAAGAGACAAGTAAATAACCGTCACACGTATGCTAGTCACAGGTTCGTATCACTGGATGCTATAAAATGTTAAGCATCCCACTTCTGACACCAGTGTAATATATGCGTGTTTGTGTCCGTCTCAATAGATTGAGCTCCGGTATATCATGTAAATGATGACTTAGTATCATGCCAGTATGAGAAAACCCAAAACTCGGTAACAGAATAGGCTTCAGTTGGTAGGTAACGACTCCATGTCAGAATATTATCAACGTTAGGATATAACGAATCTGTACGTGTATCACTCAATAACGACTCAGTATGGGGAAACGATCACATCTATGTATAACGATTCAGCACCAGTTCATGATCACGTCTCCATGAGAGTGGTGAAAAGCACGAACGAATCAACTCTGTATTTCCGTCATATATAGGATGTTCTTTATTGAGGATGTAGATATATCGAATAAACATATGGTATACACATTTCCTCAGCTTCAGACTCTCACAGGTTATGCCGAGCAGTTGTAATGACGACCTATGCTGCCTACTGCCCGAATGATGGAACCCAGTAGCACTGCTTTATATACTACTAACATGCACACACATTCATTATATTCATGAGACTGTAAACTTCAAGGCTGTGTATGACATTTCCAATTAACTCTGGAAGTCGTATATCCAATCACAATTGAAGACAGATAAGAAGCATACGTGTGATGGGAGATAGCTGCTGTATCACAGATTAGCACAAATTATGTATATCCAATATGTAATTTCCAGAAGTAATTCCCAATATTATTTGAATATGAAGTAATATTCCACAGTATAAATATCCCAGGTATTCCTTTAGGGCTTATTGGATGATACGTACACGGCTGTAGCTGGCCAGCTATCTGCCATTACTGGGTTCTTGCTCTACTTTTATAGACTCCGGTTGGATTATCACGTGATGTGATCAGCCAATCAGAATGACAGAAATGGCCCTATCTCGAAAGGCTGGGCAAAATTAGAAACGGTGATAACAAATTATAACTGTAAATTTAGTTAACCAACATTTATACATACCATTTCCTTAGCTCATATTATATAAGGAATTTATTAAATTGGTTATAACTGCTCTAGTTTACTACAAACGATCTTTTAATTTTGTCACAAGAACTAGTCCCGGCCTGGCATTTACGATCCTCACGCCACAGATTTCGGGGGCCAGTCCACAACGCAAAATTCTTATAGCTCACACGATAATCCAGCAAGTGCCAGTAATCATGAACAACTGCAGAGGTATTTAAAAAGCATGGAAATAATGTTTATGATAACAGATTGTCAACTCACAGTCAGAATTGTCCGGAACCAAAGTCAAATTTACCACGGCCAAAAACTACAGCAATCGGGTTACCAATGGTGTTGGCGAAGGCAAAGTTCATTACGAAAAATAGTTCCAAGTGAAACTTTTGTCCACGAGTGAATAACCACACAATATAACGTAATTAGTTTCAGAACTCTTAATTGAGAATACAAGAATAACTAATTTCCATCGAATTCCTCAGGATGGCATGAATTTATGAATGTCAGTTTGACCCAGTTTCCTTCGCCAAACACAACATGGCCGCCCCGAGTGGCGGGCCAGAAAAACACAGTTCTGACACCTCGCGAATGTTGTGTCAGACGATTACAATTCACAATGGATTTACGCTATGGTGATATATAAAATGCAGACAATGTCCGGGAACTCCAGTTTCTGTCCCAGGTAAGTATATCCCGTCGAAAGTACCTCAACACAAGCTTATACAGCGTTGTCAGACACGCTGGCCACTTCCAGTATGGGATGCCCTGACACAAAACATTCCGGCTCCTAAATTTCATTTATTCAGTGAATTCATTGAACGATACATAGCTACACATGGGCCCCTCCCTGTATGGGACGCCCAGTCCACGTGGTAAATCCCAAATCCAGAATGGCAGTGAAACAACTGGGACAACGATCGGTAAACTTTGCACCAGTGAAAATATTTACACACCAAAAAATGCATGTAGGTCCACGTATATCACAATATCATGGAGGAGGTGGGAGACATCTGTGATGCGGACCCTACACAACCGTTCCCGGCTCACATTCGTCTGTCGCGGGAGGGCTGGACCAAATTCAAACCGGTGTTGTCTGGTGAACTGGACGGCGACCTCATCCACTTGTGTCACGATGTGTACGTCCAACGCTGTCCCTTCTTTGCTCATTGGCTCGGCCAGATGGGAGTACAGTGAATTGAAATTTTATTTCACCAATTGAATTGAAATTTATTTCACCAATAACAAACATAACATTGTGAATAATTGATCATATATACATGCATTTTACCCTTCACCCTGTTCTATGGTCTGCACTGGAAGATGCCGTGGCAGATGAGGAAGAGCGGTCATCAGACGAGTTGGACTGGTCATTTGACATGGACAATGTGCTGACAGAAGCCAAAAATCAGAAAGAAACTCCGGCTCAAGATATATCCGTTATGAATAAACAATAGAGTCAGGATCCATCATCATTAGTCACCATGAAGAGCTGGGAGAAGGTGTTGGATAACTTATACTACAGTCCCGACAGTCCTGCTGCCTATAGTGCATTGTCGGCTCTCTATCGAGCGGCCAAACCCCAGGGGATACAACGTGCCCAAGTCCGAGATTGGTTAAAAAAACAAGACACCTATACCTTACATCGATCTGTCCGTCGCCATTTTCTACGGAACCGGGTCATCGTGGGTGGTATAGATGCCCAGTGGCAAGAGGATTTGGTCGATATGAGCGCCTCTGCCAAACACAACGATGGGAATCGGTACATTTTGACGTGCATCGATATCTTGTCGAAGTATGCGTGGGTGGTATCCATCCAGACGAAAACGGGGGCGAATCTCATAGCGGCATTCAATGACATCTTCAAGGCCGGGCGCAAACCTTTGTATTTGCAAACCGACGAAGGTACGGAATTTCTCAACAGACCGTTCTAACAGTTTCTGGCCTACTGGGCTGGCGGGTGTCCATTCCCCTCTCGCTCAGCCCTAGTTTGACGTTGACATCTGTTGTAAAGTGGACACTCTCTAAAAAAATGGTTTTGTGCATTGCAGATAAAACAGGATCTATCTCTCCTAGGACCCTCAGTTGATCTCTGTGTTCGCTGCCTATTACCCTTTTCAAGTTGGTCCAGTCGACTGAGAATCGCTTTAAGAATTTCCGAGCTGTCCGTCGGGGTAGCTCCCATTCCACGAACTACTGGCCCTACTTGTCGGGACGCAGCTTTCTTTTTCTCTGTGTTACCCAGAAGAGCTTCAAATCTTTCCACCACATCAACTGCTTCCATGATAGTCACACAGTCTCGATCGAAGCACCTTGTCTTCATGTCCACGGAAAGACATTTGTAGAATTGGTTAAGTGCCAGTGCCTCTTGTGCTTGATTATCCAATCTGGGGTAGGCCTTAAGTGCCATCTGGCGAAGACAGTCGCCCAATTCCGCAATGGCCTCATCTGGTTCACGACGTCGTGCCTCAAACATAGATAGCCATTTGTTCTGTTGCCGACCACTACCAAACCTTTCCCTTAGTCTTGTAGACAGTTTGTAGAAAGATCGCTTCTCTTCTACCAGGAGACCCACATAGAAAGTTCTGGCTGATCCTTTCAAGTTTGTAGCCAACATCAATGCCTTTTCCCTTAAAGCCCACTGGCCCAGTTCAGCGCGGTCTTCAAAATGAGCATAATATTCTTCCCAATCTCCGCGCCCATCGTAGGGATCTGGCTTGACCCTTAGACCACGCAATCCCGTTTGTGGAAGCTGGTCACCCACAACTTCCTGGTCACTATCATTGTCATTTTCCTCAACACCTCTTCTGTTTCGCCTAGGATCTGGAGAATTGGCATCTCCCCTACCGTCATAACGTCGTGACTGGTGTTTATTCCCCAAATGACTGTCAGACTGTCAGAACTATCATGAATTTCCATGTTGATTGCCTCAGGTGGTAATCTGAGCCTTACTTCTGGATCAGGGCTCTTCTCTGTCATAGTAATTTAGTCCTGGGAAACGTTCTGGTAATCCAAGAGACAAGTAAATAACCGTCACACGTATGCTAGTCACAGGTTCGTATCACTGGATGCTATAAAATGTTAAGCATCCCACTTCTGACACCAGTGTAATATATGCGTGTTTGTGTCCGTCTCAATAGATTGAGCTCCGGTATATCATGTAAATGATGACTTAGTATCATGCCAGTATGAGAAAACCCAAAACTCGGTAACAGAATAGGCTTCAGTTGGTAGGTAACGACTCCATGTCAGAATATTATCAACGTTAGGATATAACGAATCTGTACGTGTATCACTCAATAACGACTCAGTATGGGGAAACGATCACATCTATGTATAACGATTCAGCACCAGTTCATGATCACGTCTCCATGAGAGTGGTGAAAAGCACGAACGAATCAACTCTGTATTTCCGTCATATATAGGATGTTCTTTATTGAGGATGTAGATATATCGAATAAACATATGGTATACACATTTCCTCAGCTTCAGACTCTCACAGGTTATGCCGAGCAGTTGTAATGACGACCTATGCTGCCTACTGCCCGAATGATGGAACCCAGTAGCACTGCTTTATATACTACTAACATGCACACACATTCATTATATTCATGAGACTGTAAACTTCAAGGCTGTGTATGACATTTCCAATTAACTCTGGAAGTCGTATATCCAATCACAATTGAAGACAGATAAGAAGCATACGTGTGATGGGAGATAGCTGCTGTATCACAGATTAGCACAAATTATGTATATCCAATATGTAATTTCCAGAAGTAATTCCCAATATTATTTGAATATGAAGTAATATTCCACAGTATAAATATCCCAGGTATTCCTTTAGGGCTTATTGGATGATACGTACACGGCTGTAGCTGGCCAGCTATCTGCCATTACTGGGTTCTTGCTCTACTTTTATAGACTCCGGTTGGATTATCACGTGATGTGATCAGCCAATCAGAATGACAGAAATGGCCCTATCTCGAAAGGCTGGGCAAAATTAGAAACGGTGATAACAAATTATAACTGTAAATTTAGTTAACCAACATTTATACATACCATTTCATTAGCTCATTTTATATAAGGAATTTATTAAATTGGTTATAACTGCTCTAGTTTACTACAAACGATCTTTTAATTTTGTCACAAGAACTAGTCCCGGCCTGGCATTTACGATCCTCACGCCACAGATTTCGGGGGCCAGTCCACAACGCAAAATTCTTATAGCTCACACGATAATCCAGCAAGTGCCAGTAATCATGAACAACTGCAGAGGTATTTAAAAAGCATGGAAATAATGTTTATGATAACAGATTGTCAACTCACAGTCAGAATTGTCCGGAACCAAAGTCAAATTTACCACGGCCAAAAACTACAGCAATCGGGTTACCAATGGTGTTGGCGAAGGCAAAGTTCATTACGAAAAATAGTTCCAAGTGAAACTTTTGTCCACGAGTGAATAACCACACAATATAACGTAATTAGTTTCAGAACTCTTAATTGAGAATACAAGAATAACTAATTTCCATCGAATTCCTCAGGATGGCATGAATTTATGAATGTCAGTTTGACCCAGTTTCCTTCGCCAAAAACAACATGGCCGCCCCGAGTGGCGGGCCAGAAAAACACAGTTCTGACACCTCGCGAATGTTGTGTCAGACGATTACAATTCACAATGGATTTACGCTATGGTGATATATAAAATGCAGACAATGTCCGGGAACTCCAGTTTCTGTCCCAGGTAAGTATATCCCGTCGAAAGTACCTCAACACAAGCTTATACAGCGTTGTCAGACACGCTGGCCACTCCCAGTATGGGATGCCCTGACACAAAACATTCCGGCTCCTAAATTTCATTTATTCAGTGAATTCATTGAACGATACATAGCTACACATGGGCCCCTCCCTGTATGGGACGCCCAGTCCACGTGGTAAATCCCAAATCCAGAATGGCAGTGAAACAACTGGGACAACGATCGGTAAACTTCGCACCAGTGAAAATATTTACACACCAAAAAATGCATGTAGGTCCACGTATATCACAATATCATGGAGGAGGTGGGAGACATCTGTGATGCGGACCCTACACAACCGTTCCCGGCTCACATTCGTCTGTCGCGGGAGGGCTGGACCAAATTCAAACCGGTGTTGTCTGGTGAACTGGACGGCGACCTCATCCACTTGTGTCACGATGTGTACGTCCAACGCTGTCCCTTCTTTGCTCATTGGCTCGGCCAGATGGGAGTACAGTGAATTGAAATTTTATTTCACCAATTGAATTGAAATTTATTTCACCAATAACAAACATAACATTGTGAATAATTGATCATATATACATGCATTTTACCCTTCACCCTGTTCTATGGTCTGCACTGGAAGATGCCGTGGCAGATGAGGAAGAGCGGTCATCAGACGAGTTGGACTGGTCATTTGACATGGACAATGTGCTGACAGAAGCCAAAAATCAGAAAGAAACTCCGGCTCAAGATATATCCGTTATGAATAAACAATAGAGTCAGGATCCATCATCATTAGTCACCATGAAGAGCTGGGAGAAGGTGTTGGATAACTTATACTACAGTCCCGACAGTCCTGCTGCCTATAGTGCATTGTCGGCTCTCTATCGAGCGGCCAAACCCCAGGGGATACAACGTGCCCAAGTCCGAGATTGGTTAAAAAAACAAGACACCTATACCTTACATCGATCTGTCCGTCGCCATTTTCTACGGAACCGGGTCATCGTGGGTGGTATAGATGCCCAGTGGCAAGAGGATTTGGTCGATATGAGCGCCTCTGCCAAACACAACGATGGGAATCGGTACATTTTGACGTGCATCGATATCTTGTCGAAGTATGCGTGGGTGGTATCCATCCGGACGAAAACGGGGGCGAATCTCATAGCGGCATTCAATGACATCTTCAAGACCGGGCGCAAACCTTTGTATTTGCAAACCGACGAAGGTACGGAATTTCTCAACAGACCGTTCTAACAGTTTCTGGCCTACTGGGCTGGCGGGTGTCCATTCCCCTGTCGCTCAGCCCTAGTTTGACGTTGACATCTGTTGTAAAGTGGACACTCTAAAAAAATGGTTTTGTGCATTGCAGATAAAACAGGATCTATCTCTCCTAGGACCCTCAGTTGATCTCTGTGTTCGCTGCCTATTACCCTTTTCAAGTTGGTCCAGTCGACTGAGAATCGCTTTAAGAATTTCCGAGCTGTCCGGCGGGGTAGCTCCCATTCCACGAACTACTGGCCCTACTTGTCGGGACGCAGCTTTCTTTTTCTCTGTGTTACCCAGAAGAGCTTCAAATCTTTCCACCACATCAACTGCTTCCATGCTAGTCACACAGTCTCGATCGAAGCACCTTGTCTTCATGTCCACGGAAAGACATTTGTAGAATTGGTTAAGTGCCAGTGCCTCTTGTGCTTGATTATCCAATCTGGGGTAGGCCTTAAGTGCCATCTGGCGAAGACAGTCGCCCAATTCCGCAATGGCCTCATCTGGTTCACGACGTCGTGCCTCAAACATAGATAGCCATTTGTTCTGTTGCCGACCACTACCAAACCTTCCCCTTAGTCTTGTAGACAGTTTGTAGAAAGATCGCTTCTCTTCTACCAGGAGACCCACATAGAAAGTTCTGGCTGATCCTTTCAAGTTTGTAGCCAACATCAATGCCTTTTCCCTTAAAGCCCACTGGCCCAGTTCAGCGCGGTCTTCAAAATGAGCATAATATTCTTCCCAATCTCCGCGCCCATCGTAGGGATCTGGCTTGACCCTTAGACCACGCAATCCCGTTTGTGGAAGCTGGTCACCCACAACTTCCTGGTCACTATCATTGTCATTTTCCTCAACACCTCTTCTGTTTCGCCTAGGATCTGGAGAATTGGCATCTCCCCTACCGTCATAACGTCGTGACTGGTGTTTATTCCCCAAATGACTGTCAGACTGTCAGAACTATCATGAATTTCCATGTTGATTGCCTCAGGTGGTAATCTGAGCCTTACTTCTGGATCAGGGCTCTTCTCTGTCATAGTAATTTAGTCCTGGGAAACGTTCTGGTAATCCAAGAGACAAGTAAATAACCGTCACACGTATGCTAGTCACAGGTTCGTATCACTGGATGCTATAAAATGTTAAGCATCCCACTTCTGACACCAGTGTAATATATGCGTGTTTGTGTCCGTCTCAATAGATTGAGCTCCGGTATATCATGTAAATGATGACTTAGTATCATGCCAGTATGAGAAAACCCAAAACTCGGTAACAGAATAGGCTTCAGTTGGTAGGTAACGACTCCATGTCAGAATATTATCAACGTTAGGATATAACGAATCTGTACGTGTATCACTCAATAACGACTCAGTATGGGGAAACGATCACATCTATGTATAACGATTCAGCACCAGTTCATGATCACGTCTCCATGAGAGTGGTGAAAAGCACGAACGAATCAACTCTGTATTTCCGTCATATATAGGATGTTCTTTATTGAGGATGTAGATATATCGAATAAACATATGGTATACACATTTCCTCAGCTTCAGACTCTCACAGGTTATGCCGAGCAGTTGTAATGACGACCTATGCTGCCTACTGCCCGAATGATGGAACCCAGTAGCACTGCTTTATATACTACTAACATGCACACACATTCATTATATTCATGAGACTGTAAACTTCAAGGCTGTGTATGACATTTCCAATTAACTCTGGAAGTCGTATATCCAATCACAATTGAAGACAGATAAGAAGCATACGTGTGATGGGAGATAGCTGCTGTATCACAGATTAGCACAAATTATGTATATCCAATATGTAATTTCCAGAAGTAATTCCCAATATTATTTGAATATGAAGTAATATTCCACAGTATAAATATCCCAGGTATTCCTTTAGGGCTTATTGGATGATACGTACACGGCTGTAGCTGGCCAGCTATCTGCCATTACTGGGTTCTTGCTCTACTTTTATAGACTCCGGTTGGATTATCACGTGATGTGATCAGCCAATCAGAATGACAGAAATGGCCCTATCTCGAAAGGCTGGGCAAAATTAGAAACGGTGATAACAAATTATAACTGTAAATTTAGTTAACCAACATTTATACATACCATTTCCTTAGCTCATATTATATAAGGAATTTATTAAATTGGTTATAACTGCTCTAGTTTACTACAAACGATCTTTTAATTTTGTCACAAGAACTAGTCCCGGCCTGGCATTTACGATCCTCACGCCACAGATTTCGGGGGCCAGTCCACAACGCAAAATTCTTATAGCTCACACGATAATCCAGCAAGTGCCAGTAATCATGAACAACTGCAGAGGTATTTAAAAAGCATGGAAATAATGTTTATGATAACAGATTGTCAACTCACAGTCAGAATTGTCCGGAACCAAAGTCAAATTTACCACGGCCAAAAACTACAGCAATCGGGTTACCAATGGTGTTGGCGAAGGCAAAGTTCATTACGAAAAATAGTTCCAAGTGAAACTTTTGTCCACGAGTGAATAACCACACAATATAACGTAATTAGTTTCAGAACTCTTAATTGAGAATACAAGAATAACTAATTTCCATCGAATTCCTCAGGATGGCATGAATTTATGAATGTCAGTTTGACCCAGTTTCCTTCGCCAAAAACAACATGGCCGCCCCGAGTGGCGGGCCAGAAAAACACAGTTCTGACACCTCGCGAATGTTGTGTCAGACGATTACAATTCACAATGGATTTACGCTATGGTGATATATAAAATGCAGACAATGTCCGGGAACTCCAGTTTCTGTCCCAGGTAAGTATATCCCGTCGAAAGTACCTCAACACAAGCTTATACAGCGTTGTCAGACACGCTGGCCACTCCCAGTATGGGATGCCCTGACACAAAACATTCCGGCTCCTAAATTTCATTTATTCAGTGAATTCATTGAACGATACATAGCTACACATGGGCCCCTCCCTGTATGGGACGCCCAGTCCACGTGGTAAATCCCAAATCCAGAATGGCAGTGAAACAACTGGGACAACGATCGGTAAACTTTGCACCAGTGAAAATATTTACACACCAAAAAATGCATGTAGGTCCACGTATATCACAATATCATGGAGGAGGTGGGAGACATCTGTGATGCGGACCCTACACAACCGTTCCCGGCTCACATTCGTCTGTCGCGGGAGGGCTGGGCCAAATTCAAACCGGTGTTGTCTGGTGAACTGGACGGCGACCTCATCCACTTGTGTCACGATGTGTACGTCCAACGCTGTCCCTTCTTTGCTCATTGGCTCGGCCAGATGGGAGTACAGTGAATTGAAATTTTATTTCACCAATTGAATTGAAATTTATTTCACCAATAACAAACATAGCATTGTGAATAATTGATCATATATACATGCATTTTACCCTTCACCCTGTTCTATGGTCTGCACTGGAAGATGCCGTGGCAGATGAGGAAGAGCGGTCATCAGACGAGTTGGACTGGTCATTTGACATGGACAATGTGCTGGCAGAAGCCAAAAATCAGAAAGAAACTCCGGCTCAAGATATATCCGTTATAAATAAACAATAGAGTCAGGATCCATCATCATTAGTCACCATGAAGAGCTGGGAGAAGGTGTTGGATAACTTATACTACAGTCCCGACAGTCCTGCTGCCTATAGTGCATTGTCGGCTCTCTATCGAGCGGCCAAACGTGCCCAAGTCCGAGATTGGTTAAAAAAACAAGACACCTATACCTTACATCGATCTGTCCGTCGCCATTTTCTACGGAACCGGGTCATCGTGGGTGGTATAGATGCCCAGTGGCAAGAGGATTTGGTCGATATGAGCGCCTCTGCCAAACACAACGATGGGAATCGGTACATTTTGACGTGCATCGATATCCTGTCGAAGTATGCGTGGGTGGTATCCATCCGGACGAAAACGGGGGCGAATCTCATAGCGGCATTCAATGACATCTTCAAGACCGGGCGCAAACCTTTGTATTTGCAAACCGACGAAGGTACGGAATTTCTCAACAGACCGTTCCAACAGTTTCTGAAAGCCCGGAAGGTCTTCCTCTTTCAGACCTACAACGAGACCAAGGCTTCCGTTGTGGAAAGGTTCAACACGACATTCAAAGGCCGCTTGTATAAATATTTCACCTATAAGAATACAAGGCCGTACATCGATGGTCTCCCGAAACTTGTGAGTGGTTACAATCAAGCCCTATCACCGGAGTCTACAAAGAGCCCCCATTACTGTGACCCAACGCAATGAAGCCCAAGTCCGGCGTGTCTTGTACCCCAGGCAATCGCAACGAACGCCGAAGGAGGTGTTCAAGTTCGGGGACCCTGTACGGATCAGTAAAGTACAGGTCTGTGCGAGTACGGAAGCACGCCCCGACGCTCCGTGTATTGAAGGCAGCCCCACCCGAGTTGGTCCGAACCATTTTACGCGGTGCGGACCCTGACATTGTACGCTGTTTGTGCGAAATCAGGTATAACCTGTTAAAAGGCAACGTACCACTGACTCCGGCTCAGAAGACCAAGTTAGTCAAGTATAAGACAGGTCTCCGAACCCTAGTCCAGAAGCGGGTCTCTCAAACACAAAAGAAAAAGGTTTTACAGAAAGGCGACTTTCTCGCGGCCATTTTAGCACCGTTGGCCGCTTCCGTGTTGGGTCCAGTATTGGGTGGACTGTTCGGTCGACAATGAACCGCACGAAAAAAATGGTCCTCGTCGAACATCGGTTCTTTCAAAACCTCCAATCGCCGTATCCCATCCCACCTATAAACATAAACACCCTTGATGAAGAGATGCGTCAGATCTTACAAAGACCGGGGTTAAGCGACAGTGAGAAAGTACAACAGTACAATGAGACGCTTCAGCGGTACATGACCTTCATGAACCAATACAAAACCCTCTCTACCCCAGCACCACCACCACCACCGCCACCACCACCACGCGACACACCGCCGACTTCAGCACCGCTCCAACAGCCGCCATTACCAGGGGTACCACCCACAGCCCCACAGTGGGTCGAAGACGAAGTCCTGAAGAGTGTACCTGCATCGTTCAAGAGACAAGCTGGCCTGGTATTACAACGAGTAAAAGATAATCCTAACATGACATGGAATGATAAAGGCGAACTACTGGTACAGAATCAGGTGGTCCCCGGTACCCACATGGGCGATTTAGTGAATGACCTGATGCGTCAACGCAGGTCGCACACGGATTCTCGAGGATGGGAGGTCTTTGCTCAAGGCTTGAAAGACATGCATGCACCACAGGAATAGGTGGGGACCTGGATGCAGCGAGCCCAGTAATCGTCGATGCCACGTACAACGACAGACGCGACTCCCACATACTTGAGAAGCCGAGTGGGAACCGGAGTCACCACCCAAAACACCACAACGGCCGGCACGTTCTTTTCACCCCTATTCAAGATCTATGACACGTAGCAATTCACTGTGACGAACACGTCGCCGGGTACAACCGCCCAAGGCCTGGGACAACTATTAAAACCAACAGCAGCAGCAGGAAAGCTCAGTCGCCATGCTTTACCTCACCCTACCCAGTAACAGTTCGCTCGATGTGTTTCCTGACAACACATTGGCCAAGTACGTGACCCAGTTACCGCAACCGTTGCATTTACCTGGACGCTGGGAATGTGGACTCGTGGATATCCAATAGCCTTACTCGTGGTACAACGTGCGAGCCAATGAAGTGTGGTACGAGGTGACTTACGAAGGGAAAGACACCCGACTCACCCTCCCCGAATGGCAATACGATACCCCCAAGGAGTTCATGCAGGGGCTTACAAGAATGTTGCATTATAAGTTTCTACGGGAGGTCACGAATACTTCAAAACCCATAAAAACCTTTCCCTTCAAGAATCACGTGGACTTCGATTACAACGCACACAACGACAAGGCACAAATCATCCTCACCGCCAACGTGAGTGTCGTACTGAGTCCTAACCTACAGCGAATGCTGGGTCTCGCTCACTCGACCTAAACGGGTCCATCCGAGGACCATGGCCAGATCCCGATGGATATGAAGTCGGTTACGTACGATGTGGGCGATGTCAACACACCTCTGGTACGGGTGGTCCCGATTAAAAAGAAGTATGGAGATCAAGTCACCCACAGTTTCACCCACATGCTCTACCTACCCGTACGACAAACCGACATCAACACTATCACGGTGGATATAAGAGATGACACGGGACGACCGGTCGCATTCGAACGAGGAAAAGTGGTGCTGATACTTCATTTTCGACAAGCACGTTCTCCCAACTTTGTATAATGAAGGTGCCTTACGAGTGCGATGCACGCAGCTATATGGATTATTATGCCCAACAGGCCGGGGGTGGCCTTTCGGTCTTTAGCGGTGCACGCATGCAACGAGGACATGGGCTGGGAAATATAATCGGGAGCATCGCCAAAACATTCCTGCCCTTGGTGACGCGTAGGGAGAAAGCGATTGGCAAACAAGCGGTACGCAGTGGACTGCAAGTCGCCGGTGATGTCTTGGGTGGTACGGCATCCAAAGAAGCCTTGAAACGCCGAGTTAAAGAAGCAGGAGGCGCCTAGGTCGCCAAAGCACAACGCACCGTACGGAATAAAAGACCTGCACCACAGAGACCACGCACCAGTCGACGACCGACCCAGCGACGACGCACATCGAAGACCCAGGATATTTTTTCTTAAACATGTTCTTAATCCACGCAGAGTCCTGTCCTTCCACTAACAGTGAATTTGATTTGTGGTCCGTCCCGCACACACAGACCAGTGTCGAACAAGGATTATGGGTGGAGCAACTCCCGCTCTCCAGCACCAACGAAACAGGGCCCATCGAGTTCACCATCAGCAATGCGGATACGGCCTATGTGGATTTAGCACATACATACTTGTATGTGAAAGCCAAGGTCGTCAATGGGGATGGCTCCAGAATCGTCGACAATGCCACGGTGGGCCTAACGAATCTCTGGCTGCACTCTATGTTTCAACAGGTGGATATTTTTCTCAGCGACAAACTCATCAGTGACTCGACCAACACCTACTCCTATCGAACCTACATCGAGACACTGTTGTCGAATGGACGAGAGGCTAAAAAATCTCAGCTGACAGCCGTTTTATTCTACCGGGACTCATCACATGGGCACGGTGGACAATGAGGGATATAACAAACGGAAGGCTTTCACCGCGGTGGATCTCATGGGTCGACTGCACGCAGACCTCTTCATGCAAAACCGTACCTCTTGAACAAGATCCCCATCAAAATCCGACTGATACGCGCGCCTCCTACCTTCGCATTGATGACGGGCATGTAGCCGACTATAAGATCTTCATCCAAGACGCAGTCCTGTATGTCCGAAAAGTGAAACCGAATCCAGCCATTCAATTGGGACACCTCAAATCCTTGGAAACAAAACCAGCCCAGTACCCTATCCGACGTGTGCAAACCAAAGTGTTCTCTGTGCCTGCTGGAAATATGAGCGCCAACAAAGAAAACCTGTTCCTGGGAGAACTACTCAAGCGATTGATCCTGGCCTGTGTGGACAATACCAGTTTCACCGGAGCCTACCCAGAGAACCCGTTTGACTTTAAACATTTCGGCATCAATTTTGTGGCCCTGTATGTGGACGGACAACAGGTTCCAGCCACGGCCTTAACACCGAAATTTCGGCTCGGAAATTTCATTCGAGCCTATCAGAGCCAGTTTACGGCCACCGGTCAAATCAACCAGGACGAAGGGAATATGATCAGTCGGGAGGACTACGCGAACGGATACACGTTGTTCTGTTTTGATCTGACCCCCACCTTAGAGAACGACCATCAGCTGACCCTGGCCAAGCAAGGCAATTTACGATTGGAAATCCACTTCGCACGAGCCCTCCGGATCACCGTCAATGTGATCTGCTACGCCGAGTTTGACAACATCATTCAAGTGGACAAGGCGCGCAACGTCCTGTGGGACTTTATCACCTAACATGGATACAGACCAGATAACCACCGTGCTGGAGAATGACCCAGGGACACGTATGGTCTTTCAAGGGGTGTTCGCCCGAGTGTACCGTGTGTATCCTGCTGCTTACGTTCTCAACACGGACCCGATGGATCGGCCCGGTCAATGCTGGGTGGCCGTGTACTTGACAGAAGAGCAGGGTGAATAAGTTGATCCGTACGGCCTGCTACCCCTTCATCCCGATTTAACAGACTTCATGGATCAAGGCACAGAGACGTGGTGTTGGAACAGTCAAGCGTTGCAAAGCCTGACCAGTAGTGTGTGCGGACAATATTGCTTGTTCTACCTGTACCATCGATGTCGGGGAAGAACCGCATCTACCATCGTACAGATTACCCCAAGGCCGAGGACCGAGATGTACTCGTATATGACTGGGCCGCCGATCATTTCAATGTACAAGCCCCGTTCTGGGCTTAAGTTCTATCGATTTCAATGTACAAGCCCCCTGTTTTGGGCTTCAGTTTTCACGTGGTTGTTGTTATTTATTGTTGAATAAAAACACAAAATGAGATCTCACCAAAAAAACCTGTCCTGTGTGTTTTCTGTGTGAGCATAAAACAAGCGGCCATGAATGCCCAATGCTTGAACAGACATGTGGGATTCAGTCAAACTGGTCAGTCAATGAATAGGCTGAGAAAGTAGCCAATCAGTGACCTAGGATGGGGCCAAATTTAACCCATGAATGTCCAGAAAACAAAGCAAGAGCACTGCAGTAAAATAGAGAGCCAATGAAATCAGCCCACAGACCAAGTACACGTTCTTAATGGTGTGTGCATGTGTGTGTGCTTGTATTTTTGTTTGTATTGTGTTTGTATATAGTTTAAATATATGGAACCTGTCATATATAATGTTATCACAGGTTCTCTGTTTGCGAAACCAAAATGTACATCCATGAAACGTCTTATGTCCGAATGTATTTTTTTTTAAATCTTTTTCTGTTTTTTTTTCGTATAGGTTTGTTGAGATATCATATTACACAAAGTGAATCTGTTATAAGTATAAACATTTCATATATGAAGTTACTCTGGTACCTCTTCCCAAAACGCATCTAAAATGGAGATACCGGTTGATGCTTCGGTGTCGCCCCAAAGAATTTTATTTTATTTTTCATTTAATGTGCCACGTGAATAGTTTTTTCATTGGTATAGTTACTACGTTTTATTATATCTGTTACCTCCCTTGTTTCCCCAGGTACTGTTCGTCTGTTACTGTTCAACAAAAAACACATCTTCAAATGTCTCCAAATGATCGACTCATTCACATAAAACATAATAATCATCTTTTATGTCAAGTTTCCACAGTGCCAAGAGTAAAAAGTCCAGTGTATTTGTCCACCGCTTTAAATCCCTTTTTCAAATATCAATCCAATGACTGAAAATGTGAAAATAGTGTCTATGAACTGTCAGGGATTGGCTGGTGTCTCTAAAAGGCAGGACGTGTTCCATTACTTTAAGAAAAAAAGATTCTCTCTTATCTGTCTGCAGGACACACACACTGATCCAAAGTTTGAAACTAATATTAAAGATATGTGGGGAATGGATGCCTGGGTGAGCCCCTTCCGGTCCAAATTGTGCACGTGGTGTTATAATACTTTTTAATAATAATTTTGATTATAAAGTAAACACAACTGAGAAGGACCCCGAAGGACATTTTTTGATTCTAGATGTCGATATACATGGAACCCCAGTTACTTTAGTAAATATTTATGGCCCTAATACAGATAAATCCTCATTCTATAATAACATAATGAGAAAAATTGACAAAATGGGAAATCCTTCCGTTATTATTTCTGGAGACTGGAACATGGTTCTTAACCCGAAGATAGATACTGACAACTACAAAAACATAAATTCGAGATAAAACTATTCAAGGTATTATTGCACGAACAAAAGCGCAATCTATTAATGAAGGCGAAAAACCAACTAAATAATTTTTGACCCTTGAGAAGAGAAATTATACAAACAAACTTATAAGTAATCTCACAACTGACGATGGGAAAAACTTAAGTAACAGTAAAGATATACTACAGGAACAAAAAACATACTACCGTGAATTATACACAGACAAACACAAAAATGATACAGAAAGTATGCACAATTATCTGAATAAAACAGATCTCAACAAACTATCGGACAAAGAAGCACAAAATTTAGAAGGTTACATAACATACGAAGAGATCACAAATGCGTTACGGAATACTAAAAACGAAAAGAGTCCAGGTTTGGATGGGTTTCCAGTTGAGTTTTACAAGATGTTTTGGACAAAAATTGGGGGATTTGTTTTACGGTCAGCTAACGCTAGTTTTGATAAAGGAGAACTGCCCATTACTCAGAGGCAAGGGGTTATCACGTGCTTACCTTATTTCATCTTGTATTGCAAATAGAATCAAATCGACACTAAACAACCTTATAAATGAAGACCAGAAGGGGTTTATTCCAGGGAGATGTATAAGTGAAAATACAAGACTACTACACGACGTACTATTCGAAACAAAAAGCAGAGGCATCCCTGGACTTTTACTATCCATAGATTTTGAAAAAGCTTTTGATCTGTATCTTGGAATTTTATAAATGAAACTGTCAAAGCTTTTCATTTCGGAGAATCTATTCAAAGTTGGCTAAAATTATTCTACAACAACATTCAAAGTTGCATCATTCAAAACGGATGTGTGTCCTCGTTTTCGATATAACTAGAGGTTGTCGACAAGGTGACCCAATATCCCCTTACTTCTTCATACTCTGCGCAGAGGTCTTAGGTAAAAATATTAGAGACGATAAAAACATTGAAGGACTTGTAATAAACAAGACAGAATATAAAATCAGCCAATATGCAGACGATACTCAGTTAATCCTTGACGGTTCTGAACAATCTTTGAGAGCGGCACTGCGTTGTTTAGAAGAATTTTACAAACTCTCTGGTTTAAAAATTAATGTTGAGAAAACACATGCGATGTGGATTGGATCTTTGAGCACTGTGGAAACAACACTCTGTCAGGATGTAAAATTGAATTGGGTAACGGAACTCACAATTTTGGGAAGCTCAGTACTACGAACTTTCATGACATATGGAAGATGAATTATCTTTCTAAGTTGAATGATATTAAAAAAGAACTTTCGAGACGGAAGCTCAGAAACCTTACACTATTAGGTAAAGTAACCGTGATTAAGTCCCTAGCCCTATCGAAGCTCGTGCACCTCTTCCTCGCCTTGCCAAACCCACAAGAAAGTGACCTTAAGGAGCTGAACTCTTTGTTTTTTAAATTCATATGGAATGGTGGAACTGACAGAATTAAAAGGGTTATTGTGACACAAGATTATAAGCATGGGGGATTAAGAATGGTTAATTTGAAATATTTTATACAATCTTTAAAGGTCTCCTGGATGAAAAAGATTATTACACAAGAGGGAAAATGGCAAAATATTATTGGGTTAGAAAACCACGAGAAGTTATGTACTTTTGGAGCCGAATACTTAAAAATATTGATAGATAAAGCTGAAAATCCATTTTGGAAAGATACATTCCAAGCTTGGTACTGTGTTCAAAAAGTAATGAAAGCAAAAACAACTGAACATATACGAAACGAACCATTATGGTTTAATCAACATTTTCGAGTACCAAACCTATACATTGAACAATGGTATAAAAGTGGAATTAAAAATTTAAGAGACATTGTTAGTAACGAAGGAAAGTTAATGGATTTCACCGATTTGAAGCTCATTTATGGGATAAAAGGAACCTTTCTTGATTACAACAGGCTGATAAAAGCAATCCCTGAACAATGAAAATTAGATTTAGAAAAAAATTACTTCCTCATTGACAAATATAATCCCCAATTTAATCAGTATCTAAGTATATTGCTTAGGCAAGAGAAGGGGTGCAGGAGATTTTACGATGTTTTAAATAATAGTACACATACAAATGCCAAAGCTTGTTCCATATGGGAGAAATATCTAAATAAAGAAGGGGGAATAACTTGGAATAACGTATTTACTTCAATCATACAGAGCAGTAGGAGTAGCATAGAAAGGCTAAAAAAGGTCATATTTTGCCGGGGGAGGTAACTCTTGGTGGCGGTAGGTGGCGTTGTGGTTATGGATTGCATCAGCATTGGCTGTGTGCCAAGTTTTGAGTTCCCCCGGGTAAACTTGAAGGGGGTACTTGGTCAAACTACCTCCGGCACAAAAGAGTTCCAAAGGGGAGGTAACTCTTGATGCACTTTTGTGATTTTTGGTCATAGTTATGGTTTTCTCCCCTGATTCGAACATTGGCATATTACATCTATACGGGAAAATGCCTGTATGGAGTATGGGATATCCGATCGGGTCGTATGAGGTATCATTGTGAAGCTTAGGTGAGGGGGCATCTGATGGGCTGGGTGTGGGGTTGAAATAGTGTCATGCTGCGCATGCGCGGTGGACCCAGGGTATGGAAATAGACGTTTTGGCGCTAGGGAAGCCACGAATGGTCCAATGGGTCGAGTGAGGTATCATTGTGAAGCTTATGTGAAGGGGCATCTGCTGGGCTGGGTGCGGGGTTGAAATAGCGTCATTCTGCGCATGCGCGGTGGCCCAAGGGTATGGAAATAGACTTTTTGGAGCTAGGGGAGCCCCTATTGGGCCGATTGGGTCGAGTGAGGTATTAATGTGAAGCACACATGAGGGGGCATCTGACTGGTCTAGTGGTTTGGGCGTTGTCACCAGTCTGCGCATGCGCAAACAGGGAATTGTGGGAAAAGGCTATGGAAATACACGTTTTGGGATCTAGGTAAGCCACTAGTGGGCCGATTGGGTCGAGTGAGGTATTAATGTGAAGCACACATGAGGGGGCATCTGACTGGAATAGTGGTTCGGGTATTGTCACCAGTCTGCGCATGCGCAAACAGGGAATTGTGGGAAAAGGCTATGGAAATACACGTTTTGGGATCTAGGGGAGCCTCTAGTGGGCCGATTGGGTCGAGTGAGGTATTAATGTGAAGCACACAGGAG
This sequence comes from Hanleya hanleyi, assembly GCA_036873755.1. Lineage (NCBI taxonomy): Eukaryota > Metazoa > Mollusca > Polyplacophora > Lepidopleurida > Hanleyidae > Hanleya > Hanleya hanleyi. The sequence continues at coordinate 14,335 of JAVTVY010027465.1, read as the reverse complement.
GGGGCATCCACCTGAGCTAGTGGCTCGAGCGTTTTCACCATTCTGCGCATGCGCAGACAGGGAATTGTGGGAAAAGGGTATGGACATAGACGTTTTGGGGTTTACGTGGGCCACTAGTCGTCCGATGGAGTCGTATGAGGTATCCATGTGAAGCCTATGTGGAGGAGCATCTGCCTGGATTAGTATCACGTGGAACTGATGTCATTCTGCGCATGCGCAGTAGACCAAGCGTATGGAAATACACGTTTTGGGGTCTAGGTGGGCCACCATTGGGCCAATGGAGTTGAGTGAGGTATCTATGTAAAGCCTATGTGAGGGAGCATCTACCTGGACTAGTGTGTCGTCCGTGTTGAATATTCTGCGCATGCGCAGACAGAGAATTGTGGGGAAAGGGTATGGAAATAGACGTTTTGGAGCTAGGGGAGCCCCTAATGGTCCTATGGAGTCGTATGAGGTATCAATGTGAAGCACACGTGAGGGGGCATTTGACTGGACTAGTGGCTCGCGCGTTGTCACATTCTGCGCATGCGCAGACAGGGAATTGTGAGCAACGCCCGCCAACGCCAAGCTCAACGCTTCAACGCCCTGGTGAATTAGCCCAAAAGCTCCGATTTTATGGAATTGTCACTAATTCATTGGAAATGCAGTGACACCCGTCAACGTTCGTCGGTACGCCCTAACATAACGCCTTGACGCCATGATGTAGATAGATGAGAACAACAACAACAACAACAAGGATGAGAGAACAACAACAACAACACGTTTTTTCATATAGTTTATTTTCCCCTCCATCATAACATACCCACGCTGGGGGAGCCGCGTTGGGTTTGTTTACAATTCAAGAAGTCTTCACTCACTCACTCACTCACTCACTCACGCACACTCACTCACTCACTCACTCACTCGCTCATTCACTCACTCACTCACTCTCACTCACTCACTCTTTCACTCACTCACCGTCGTCAGTGCGTCCATGCGTTAAGACGGGCGTTGGGGACGCCTCACTCACTCACTCACTCACTCACTCTCACTCTCACTCTCACTTACTCACTCACTCACTCACTCACTTACCACTCACTCACTCACACTCACATGTGTGGGGCGCGCCCTCAGCCAATCAGAAGCGAGTATTTTGATTCGGTGCATTATAGGACATATCCAAGATGGCGGCGTCTGCCTTCTGGTTCAAGATGGCGGCACGTCCGCTGTCGAAAACTGACCATTTTGTCGGAATGTGGTCATCTGGTGTCGAAAACTGGACCTTGTATGCCTGTACCCTATAGCCCAGCGTCCAATATATATATGGAATGATGATGGACACGACTTAATCTCTGTATGCACAGACACCACCACACACCAATAATACCACCACACACACACACACACACACACACACACATACCACCAACACCACCACCAACGCCACCACCAACGCCACCAACGCCACCACCAACGCCACCAACGCCACCACCAACGCCACCAACGCCACCACAAACGCCACCACCAGGCGTGGTAGCTCCCGTGTGGCAGAGCTCTTGGATCGGAGCTCTCGGAGCTCAAAGCTTGCGGCGCTCGGAATTGACGTCATGGCAGGCATGCGCGTGTACCTGTGCTGCATCCTCGGAGCTCCGGAGCTCCGGAGCTCTTGGAACTCGGAGCTCGGAGCTCCGGTGCTCTTGGAGCTCGGAGCTCCGGAGCTCTTGATCCTGCGCTACTCGGAAGTGACGTCATCGTACGCAGGCACACACACACACTTACGCGGTGCACCCTGTACCCTATAGCCCGTAGGGCATAGGGTACACTAGGGTGTGGGTGCACCAGGTATGTGTGTGTGTGTGCCTGCGTACGATGACGTCACTTCCGAGTAGCGTAGGATCAAGAGCTCCGGAGCTCCCAGCTCCAAGAGCACCGGAGCTCCGAGCTCCGAGTTCCAAGAGCTCCGGAGCTCCGGAGCTCCGAGGATGCAGCACAGGTACACGCGCATGCCTGCCATGACGTCAATTCCGAGCGCCGCAAGCTTTGAGCTCCGAGAGCTCCGATCCAAGAGCTCCGATCCAAGAGCTCTGCCACACGGGAGCTACCACGCCCGCTGGTGGCGTTGGTGGTGGCGTTGGTGGCGTTGGTGGTGGCGTTGGTGGCGTTGGTGGTGGCGTTGGTTGTGGTGTTGGTGGTGTGTGTGTGTGTGTGTGTGTGTTTGTGTGTGTGTGTGTGTGTGTGTGTGTGGTGGTATTATTGGTGTGTGGTGGTGTCTGTACATATAGAGATTAAGTCGTGTCCCTCATCATTCCATATATATATTGGACGCTGGGCTATAGGGTACAGGCATACAAGGTCCAGTTTTCGACACCAGATGACCACATTCCGACAAAATGGTCAGTTTTCGACACCGGACGTGCCGCCATCTTGAACCAGAAGGCAGACGCCGCCATCTCGGATATGTCCTATAATGCACCGAGTCAAAATACTCGCTTCTGATTGGCTGAGGCCGCGCCCCACACATGTGAGTGTGAGTGAGTGAGTGGTGAGTGAGTGAGTGAGTGAGTAAGTGAGAGTGAGAGTGAGTGAGTGAGTGAGTGAGTGAGGCGTCCCCAACGCCCGTCTTAACGCATGGACGCACTGACGACGGTGAGTGAGTGAATGAGTGAGTGAGTGAGTGAGTGAGTGAGTGAGTGAGTGAGTGAGTGAGTGAGTGAGTGAATGAGCGAGTGGGTGAGTGAGTGAGTGAGTGAGTGAGTGTGCGTGAGTGAGTGAGTGAGTGAGTGAGTGAGGCGTCCCCAACGCCCGTCTTAACGCATGGACGCACTAACGACGGTGAGTGAGTGAGTGAGTGAGAGTGAGTGAGTGAGTGAGTGAGTGAGTGAGTGAGTGTGCGTGAGTGAGTGAGTGAGTGAGTGAGTGAGTGAGTGAGAAAAGACTTCTTGAATTGTAAACAAACCCAACGCGGCTCCCCCAGCGTGGGTATGTTATGATGGAGGGGAAAATAAACTATATGAAAAAACGTGTTGTTGTTGTTGTTCTCTCATCCTTGTTGTTGTTGTTGTTCTCATCTATCTACATCATGGCGTCAAGGCGTTATGTTAGGGCGTACCGACGAACGTTGACGGGTGTCACTGCATTTCCAATGAATTAGTGACAATTCCATAAAATCGGAGCTTTTGGGCTAATTCACCAGGGCGTTGAAGCGTTGAGCTTGGCGTTGGCGGGCGTTGCTCACAATTCCCTGTCTGCGCATGCGCAGAATGTGACAACGCGCGAGCCACTAGTCCAGTCAAATGCCCCCTCACGTGTGCTTCACATTGATACCTCATACGACTCCATAGGACCATTAGGGGCTCCCCTAGCTCCAAAACGTCTATTTCCATACCCTTTTCCCACAATTCTCTGTCTGCGCATGCGCAGAATATTCAACACGGACGACACACTAGTCCAGGTAGATGCTCCCTCACATAGGCTTCACATGGATACCTCATACGACTCCATCGGACGACTAGTGGCCCACGTAAACCCCAAAACGTCTATGTCCATACCCTTTTCCCACAATTCCCTGTCTGCGCATGCGCAGAATGGTGAAAACGCTCGAGCCACTAGCCCAGGTGGATGCCCCCTCCTGTGTGCTTCACATTAATACCTCACTCGACCCAATCAGCCCACTAGGGGCTCCCCTAGATCCCAAAACGTGTATTTCCATAGCCTTTTCCCACAATTCCCTGTTTGCGCATGCGCAGACTGGTGACAATACCCGAACCACTATTCCAGCCAGATGCCCCCTCATGTGTGCTTCACATTAATACCTCACTCGACCCAATCGGCCCACTAGGGGCTCCCCTAGATCCCAAAACGTGTATTTTCATAGCCTTTTCCCACAATTCCCTGTTTGCGCATGCGCAGACTGGTGACAACGCCCGAACCACTAGTCCAGTCAGATTCCCCTCATGTGTGCTTCACATTAATACCTCACTCGACCCAATCGGCCCACTAGTGGCTTACCTAGATCCCAAAACGTGTATTTCCATAGCCTTTTCCCACAATTCCCTGTTTGCGCATGCGCAGACTGGTGACAACGCCCAAACCACTAGACCAGTCAGATGCCCCCTCATGTGTGCTTCACATTAATACCTCACTCGACCCAATCGGCCCAATAGGGGCTCCCCTAGCTCCAAAACGTCTATTTCCATACCCTTGGGCCACCGCGCATGCGCAGAATGACGCTATTTCAACCCCGCACCCAGCCCATCAGATGCCCCTTCACATAAGCTTCACAATGATACCTCACTCGACCCATTGGACCATTCGTGGCTTCCCTAGCGCCAAAACGTCTATTTCCATACCCTGGGTCCACCGCGCATGCGCAGCATGACACTATTTCAACCCCACACCCAGCCCATCAGATGCCCCCTCACCTAAGCTTCACAATGATACCTCATACGACCCGATCGGATATCCCATACTCCATACAGGCATTTTCCCGTATAGATGTAATATGCCAATGTTCGAATCAGGGGAGAAAACCATAACTATGACCAAAAATCACAAAAGTGCATCAAGAGTTACCTCCCCTTTGGAACTCTTCTGTGCCGGAGGTAGTTTGACCAAGTACCCCCTTCAAGTTTACCCGGGGGAACTCAAAACTTGGCACACAGCCAATGCTGATGCAATCCATAACCACAACGCCACCTACCGCCACCAAGAGTTACCTCCCCCGGCAAAATATGACCTTTTTTAGCCTTTCTATACTACTAGTAGGTCTATCAAACTGAGAGATTTTCAGTTTAGATTTATTCACAGAATATTGAGTACAAACTCTTTTCTACATAAAATAGGAAAGACTGAAGATGATCAATGTGCTTTTTGCAAAAATAAAAGAGAAACTATTGAACATGTCTTCGTAGAATGCGAAACGGTTAAGAAACTTTGGCAAGACCTAGAAAACTGGTGTAAAAATGTTGGAAAGCTAACGGGTAGTATTTCTGCGGATAAAATTATATTGGGCTGGGGACGTTCTGAACAACTTAACACTTCTTACAAAGGAATACATATATAGAACAAAGCTGAATGATTCAAAACTAAACTTAAAGGCATTAATGCTGATATTCAGCTGTTCTTATAAAACAGAACTCTATACAGAACAAAGCTGAATGATTCAAAACTAAACTTAAAGGCATTAATGCTGATATTCAGCTGTTCTTATAAAACAGAACTCTATACAGCAAATGTAGAAGATCAGATGTATAATTTCAATAAAAAATGGGCTCTGTTCCACCATTATTTTAGAGAACTCAAGTGAACTGACTGCCTTACCCGAGATATTATTATTACTTAGTTAGTTGATATTAATATAAATATAGCAGTATGCATAGTGGGGAAACAAGAATCCTACTTTGTCTTTAGTTCACGGTATTTTGAATGCAGAGGTAATACATTATTGATGTTTATCAGAAGTATATGCATGTGTACAAAGTTTCAGGAATATTTTTCATTATTAAGCTGTACCTACGTATATTACTATTATTATGTACATGACTACGTAATGTGGCACCAGAAAAATGAATAAAAATATTATTAAAAAAAAAAAAAAAAAAAAAAAAAAAAAAGGTACACGTTCTTGTCTAGGTTAAGAACGAGCATTCCAGCACAAAATATTTGACGAGGAAGGAAGATGGCAAGTTACAAGAGCAACAGGTGGAGTGACAAAAACTATAGAGGTTCGAGGTGCGGGTAAAGACCAGGAAGATGGCGAGTGGAGACTCGTCCAACACCTATAGATTATGTTTATTACTATAAGTTTCATGGTTTCATGTATATTTTCGTGCCAATACGGTTCTGGGGAAACCTGAGGGTTTCCCACTGGCCATTTAACATGGGCATTAGCCCCCACTAGACATGGTTGATAGAAATTTCTCCTATTGTAGGGGTAAAGTCCGTGTTCCGCTTTTTATATTTTCGGGACAAATCCTCATTTTACATACATCCACCCTGCCTCTCTCAGCAGGACCCGATAAGCTGGGGGACCGATATTAGCCCTTTTGGATAGGGTTGATAGGAGTTTTCCCCTATTGTAGGGGTAAAGTCCGTGTTCCGCTTTTTATATTTTCGGGGACAAATCCTCACTTTACATGCACCCACCCATGACTTGATAGGCAGACCCTGATAAGCCTGGGGACCGATATTAGCCCTTTGGGATAGTGTTGATAGGGGTTTTCCTCTATTGTAGGGATAAAGTCCGTGTTCCACTTTTTTATATTTTCGGGACAAATCCTAAATTTTCATACATCCACTCTCCCACCCTACCTCTCTCAGCAGGCCCCGATAAGTCAGGGACCGATATTAGCCCTTTGGGATAGAGTTGATAGGAGTTTTCCCCTATTGTAGGGGTAAAGTCCGTGTTCCGCTTTTTATATTTTCGGGACAAATCCTAATTTTACAGACACCCACCCATGACTGGATAGCCCTGGAGGAGTGCTTCACTTTGACACCTCACCCAATCGGTCCACTAGGGGCCCCTCTGGCCCCTGAAAATTGCCGAACATTCCCGATGATTCTCACGAAAACCCGCGTATTCGGGACTACTTTCTGTCCGCGGAGGCAGACCGCATCACCGCCTGACCGCATCACCGCGGAGGAATACATGCCTCCAAAGTCAAGTGACCGGAAGTGAGTCACACATAACGTCACACTTGCGCAGAACACCTGCGTACGAAACCCCGATACAGGTCAATACATGCATTTTACCCCCTCAAGAACTCGGATGTAAAACACCGACGACCCAGATATAGGTCAACCAGTCCTACCCAGGTCACGCCCGATTCACGCAGACCGAAATTGACGTCATACATGACGTCACACTTGCGTAGACCACTCCTGCGCACACCAGACCACTTTCGGTTTCTCGTACATGCGCAGTGAGGCGCCAGAGGGCGAATCCGTGTTCTACTCATGACGATGCACTGCATAAAATGCGGGTTATCAATGTTTATAAGCAGCAACATCAACACGTATATATATATGAATAGCAATAACCTTTTGCTTTGACAATTATTTCTAACAATGAGATGTTAGTTCATTTTTGGGGGGTAGGTATAACGTTACCAAAAATACTGTTTTTTTTTATTTTGGCCACAGATCGTACATCTTCTTGAGGATTTCAAGGCGGGGAGTGGAACCAGGTAGATTGTCTGAGTCCAGAGACCCTATAATAGGGTCTCTGCTGAGTCTTTGTGCAGCTGAAAAGTCTCAAGTTTAGACATTAGGCCATTGTATGCACTGTCTCGTGCTGCTTACATGGAGTATGAATCTGAAGTCAGCTATCCTAGTCAGCTATCGTCCATAAAGAATGGGTATCCAAGTCGTTATAGAGTTTTTCGTACCAGGTATCTTAGTCATGCACGCTTTCATTTTGACTTTTCATATATTCATGATGATACAACCCCTGTATACTCTCCTGGAGCATACTCAGCACTTTGTATTGTGTTATGAAATGAACTAAATACACATACATTATGACCAGCCTGGGATGACCTTAGGAATAGAATAATGACTAAAAATCTAAAGTATAAAGTATAGCGTATAACATATACGTTTAATTAAGTTAATTCGTTGCTATTAGTCGTCTACCGTCTCACATTCTATATCGAGAGAATTAAAAATTTGTTTAAGGTCATCGATTATAAATATCACGAAGACATTTTGGTCATATAAGTTATAGTTAGGCTAAAAATTTAACTTCTGTGAAGCAAATTGTTCATTTTTCAAATTATACGACTAATTAAAATGGACATACTTTGGATGTTTTCTATTGCGTGATATTTTGGATCACTTATCGTCCCCCCATGATATATTTCGCATCTCACAGTTGCAAAATTCCAGAATGCCCACCTCCGCTGTTATATCGCGACATGACGTACGTGACAAATCCCGTATATGGACACACGTTCCGTCGAAACTTCTCTTTCTCTACTACACGGTTGCGCATGCGCGTATCATCCTCACTCTGACTACCGGTAGGCCTAGCCGCTAAGTGCTTCAATAGGATACCCCACACAGCCCATTCAGGGATGGTCCAACTGTACCCCAACCGCGCCTCTACGCACTTCCGAAACTGTCCTTATTCTATACTACAGATGACGTCTGAGTTTATCCCACGAACGCTTCAATATGGCACCTCACACAACTAATCTAGTCCACGGCTGGCCAACTCGTCCCCCAGACATTCACGCAAATGCCCTTTTTCTTCACTCTGCCGGACTGCCCATGCGCAGATCAACGACAGTTCCATTACAAACCACCTCAATGAGACTTTACTCCAAGAGCGCTTCAGTGTAAAAATTTGGACCGCGGATGGTCCACCTCGACCCCTAAACGTCAATTCAAATGCCCTTTTTCGACTACTGCCCGACTGTGCATGCATCAATTGACACCGGGAGTCACCTAACCGGACGTGATCTTTCACCGAAAGTGACCTTGATCTTTGACTCGACGTGACCTCGCACTTGAAGTGATCCCCCCCCAAACCCCGTTAATGCAGATGAATTTACGCTTTATATACTACTCCTGTTTAATCAACAATTAAAGTACGGAAAGTTTTGCATCAAGGAACCGGTATAGGCCGTATAATGCTTTGCATATTGCTGTTGTTGTCATTGTAAACAGAATTACCAGTATACATGAGAACACATCGATGCTGATCACAATACTAGCTGGAACATTTTTTGCATACTTCAGGACAAAGATGAATAATTTCTAACATATAGCATCTAGGCCAAGAGTGAAATAATTAAAAGAACAAAGATAGATGAAGGCCTTAGCCCTATACTATTAGGAATAATGGTAGATAGCACCTGCCTAAAGCAAGATAGGGTCTATTTTCAAATTTTCGTAAAATGGTGATAAACTGTCAAAGCTGCATCTATAATCAATCAGTTAAGGCCCGAAACATGATTACAATCATTAGCACGTGTCCGTTAGAAAGTTTTGGATATGTTCTTGTACCCATTTAATCCCTATTATACAAGTTCGGAGCTTCAGCCAATCAAAACATTTGTCAGGAACTTGGCAATGAAAATTTGACGCTCTTCGTAAACTGACACTGACAATTTAAACCGGTGGGCGAGATATGGACACAGGGGGCACGAGAGAAAAAAAGCTTTGATCTCAGCGTGGGTGATATCAGCTGTCATCACAAAGTTCAACAGGCACGGATATCGACATGTGTATCAGCTGCAGATGTAAGACTCAGAGAACCTCAGCAGGTTCAGTTCAGCGCTTAGAGTGAACGGACGTGTTTTTGATCTGCCAAGCCAGCCTAGACTTCCAAGCCTTTGTGTTCCACTGCGGTTCCCCGGCGTTACAGGATTACCAAACTACAACAAGAGCGAGAGAAACCAGCCAGCCAGAGCTAAGTTTTGAATTGAACTTTCTGCACATAGACTAATATTTCCTATCACTAAAGTCACTCCTTACCAAATTACAACTAGTCCTGATCTTAACAAAACCAAATCAAACAATGGAAGCCTCCCAATCCACCGTAAAAACACCTAAAAGGAAGCTATCAGAAATCAACACTGAAAAATCCCCACCCACCAAAAAACATCGAGCCCTCCCCGAAAGGCCTAGCCTTTTCAATTGTGTGGCTGTCATACACAGCCTTACTCAAATCAAAGCCACGAGCTTACCCAAAGCCAAAGTTGCGAAAGACATCCAACAACAAGCCGGAGACGTAAAAACAATCTATGAATTACCCGGAGGAGACCTCAAAATCCACTGCCAATCTAAAACACAGTATGAAAAACTCCTTAGGTTAGACCTCCTAGCTGGCAAACCCGTCTCGGTAAAACAGTATCAACAAAAAAGAGAGCAATGCAAAGGCGTAATTTATGGAATTGATCTAAGTGTTGGGCTAGACTATATTAGAACTACTCTCTCGAAGCAAAATGTAGTATTCACTAAAAGACTGCAAAAGGACAAAATAGATACAAGTAGCATAATGTTAGTATTCAATGGAAGTAAACTCCCAGATACTGTCTGTCTATGGACCCGTAATGTCACAGTCAAGCCCTTCTACGAAACCCCAAAAAGATGTTTTAATTGCCAGAAGATTTCTTCTCACACAGCCAAAAACTGCAAAGCCAGTGTTGTATGTCCCAAATGTTCAGGGCCCCATAGTTGGCCTCAGGCTCTTAACCCCTAAACGTAATCTCTGCCAAAGACCAGAATTTTGCCGATTTTTTTCCGCCTTCGTTGCAACGATTAATAGAAAGCCGTTGGTACCACTGGCAAGTATTGTATTTGTTCTATTCAGCTACAAATTTTATTTCGATTCACTGCTCGATAACATGCCTCGCCGGGGCACTATTTGCGGGGCCTAGGCACTGCTTTCAGCAGGCAGAGAAAACAGCGAAATGAGCACCTCATGTGTAGAGGCGCGCACAGCTTAAAATTTTGACGGTAAAAGTTTGACAAGAAGTTGGTCACCTTGTAGCGCTTGAAATAAACTACTTCCTGTCGAAAGATGAATGTCTAAACTTAATTAGGGAACCAGCGACGTACAGTTTTGTTAATACTGCCGAACGTTTAAATTATTTAGGAGTCTGAGGCCAGTTACGAGCACTGCACAGAAACCCATAAAAAATGCGCAAACTGCAAGCAGAATCATAGCTCAGCTTGGAAAGGGTGTATTCACTACAAAAATGCTAAAGCAGTTCAGTACATTAGAGCCGACAAAGGCATCTCTTACGCAGAAGCAGTCAGAGAAGCAAAAGTGAATCAAAAACTCAGAGAAACAATAAACCTGCGAAAACCTGTGAACGAAGTAGCAATTAACAATAAGGCACCAGTGACAGAACAAACAATGGAGTCAGAAACCGAGGACAAACCAGAAACAATTAGCATGAGTAAAATCGAATTCCTAGGCTTCATTAACATTGTTATTAACTCAGTCCACAATGCCAACCCCAAAACAAACAAAGCTGACATAATAGCCCGCATTGCTCAAGACTTCTTGACTTGGGAATTTAACCCCAAAGAAATAATAGCATGGGGATTCAATCCAAAATACAAAAGAAAAACATCAACTCCCAGGAAACACAATAACGCCCTCAACACCTCTATATGAGAACACCAGGGACAATAGGTTAGACCCACCGCGCAACACATAACAACCCAACTTTCAATAAACAACTCACCGTACTACAATGGAATGCGAATGGCATTGCAAAACACGGAGACAATCTCAAAATCTTAGTAAATGAAATAAACCCTGACATCATATGTATACAAGAAACATTTCTTAAACCAGGAAAAAATAAATTTGCAATAAAGGGATATACGCCATATAGACAAGACAGACTAAACGGCCCAAAGGGAGGCAACCTCACACTAGTTAAGGAAGAACTCATACAGCTAGAATTGGACAAGAGCCCAGAAAGTGAAGACCTCGAATGGCAAGCTATACGGGTGTTCCAAAATAATAAACCTATAAATATAGTGAACCTGTACTCCCCTGGCACTTTAAAAACAATATCACAAAAAGAACTGAACAAAATCACCCAAAAATATGACTCGCCAATCATAATTTGCGGAGATTATAATAGTCATAATCCAATCTGGGACGAAACCTGCACCACATCAGATGATAGAGGTAAATCAGTAGAAAAATGGTTAGATGACAATAACCTCGTATTTCTGAACTCAGGAGAAGGGACGAGAATAGATATGCGAACCGGTAAACTCACTGCAATTGACCTAACTATAGTCTCTCCCGAACTAGCAGTTAAATCTGAATGGGCAGTTCTACCAGATACATTAGACAGTGACCACTTTCCAATCCTAACCAAATTTAGCATGAAACCAGATTTTGAAAAGACAGACCCTCTCCCACGCTTCCAATACTCGAAGGCAGACTGGGAAAGCTTCCAAAACGATTGCAAAAGCCTAATTCGTGACGATCTACTTAGTAATGATATAGAGACTTTCAATGAAAATATAACCAGCAAACTTCTAAACATAGCACAAAGGCATATTCCAGTTACGAATACGCGGCCCAACAAAAACCCAGTGCCTTGGTGGAACCAAGAGTGTGGAAAGAACATCGCAGCAAAGAAAAAAGCACTCAGAAAATTCAAAAAAAGTCGACTCCAGAGTGACCATGAAAGATATAAGGAACTGAAAAGAATAGCAGAAAAAAGCGTCAAAGAAGCCAAATCAAGATGCTGGGAAGATTTTTGCAACACTATCGATACGAAAACTAACTCAAAGAAAGTATGGAATAAAATAAAAAGCATCCAAGGGAAAGCAACAAACACTATACCCGTACTAAACAAAACAAAGAGAACTAATCTCGAAAAGGCAGAATATCTTGCTGAATCATTCGCATCAAACAGTAGCGATAGAAACCTGAAACCAGAATTCAGAAAAATCAAACAAGAAACGACCCTGGAAAATGACACAAATGATTATATAGAAAACTACCTTAACGGAGACTTTACTATCAATGAATACAGAAAAGCTTTACACTCTAAAAAAGAAAGTTCACCCGGCGAAGACAAACTAGGGTATACAATCCTAAAACACCTACCAAACAACACTCAGGAACTAATTCTAAAACTAATTAATGTGAGCTGGAAGACCAAACAACTCCCGAGCAAATGGAAATCATCTATTGTTATCCCAATACCAAAACCTGGTAAAGACCCATCAGACAGTAAGTCATATAGGCCGATCTCACTCACGTCAAATTTATGCAAAATTATGGAAACCATGGTCAAAAACAGACTTGAATATCACCTGGAAAGCAACAACCTGTTAAACAAAACACAAAGCGGTTTTCGAAAAAAAAGAAGTACTTTAGACCACATAGCCAGACTCCAACACTCCATCAAAAAGGGTAATGCCAAACACCAATATACATTAGGAATTTTCTTGGATATTTAAAAGGCGTTTGACCTTGTATGGCAGGACGGGATTATCACCCAATTAAACAACCTGGGAATTAAGGGCAGAATACAACACTGGATAAAAAATTTTCTTCATGACCGAAACTTCAAAGTTCGTATTGGTAACACCATATCCATGGACCACCAGCTAGATAACAGCACCCCACAGGGCAGCGTCATAAGCCCCACCCTTTTTAACATCCTGATTAATGCCATGGCCAACGAAATTGACACAAAACATCCTGAAATTGAACAATCACTTTTTGCTGACGATGCTGCCATGTGGAAATCGGCTGGCTCGATAAAAAAATTAACAAGTATAATGCAAAGGGTACTGAATACAGTCAGCGATTGGGCCGATAAATGGGGATTCAAATTTTCAGCTGTCAAAACTACCGGTGTGCTATTCTCAAATAAACAGAACACAGACATCACGCTATCACTAGGAGGACAGAAAATCGAGTTTAAGAATAGTGTCATATACCTAGGTATGATATTCGACCGAAAACTCACTTGGAAAGACCACAGTAGTATGTAGTACCCGAATTGATAGAATACCCCCCCACTGCGCATGCGCAGAACCTGGTGTGACGTCATAAGTGTATGGGCATTGGGGGGTTATTGGGGGTGTGCGCATGCGTGATGTGTGGGAGGTGGGTACAAGATGGCCGCCATGTGGGAGGTGGGTACAAGATGGCCGCCATGTGGGAGGTGGGTACAAGATGGCCGCGATCAATGAGTGCATAGAAAAAAAAAAGTTCCGGCAAAAAAAAAAAAAAAAATGTATTCATCCGCGGTGATGCGGTTTGGCCGTGGTTTTGGCGGTAATTCGGTCTCGGGAAAAAGCTTCCGCGGAGAAAAAGTAGTCCCTAGATAAAATGGTCCGATTGGGTCGAGTGAGGTATCAAAGTGAAGCTTAGGTGAAGGGGCATCTAATGGGCTAGGTGTGGGGTTGAAATATCGGCCTTCTGCGCATGCGCGGTGACCGAAGGGTATGAAAATAGCCTTTTTGGAGCTAGGGGAGCCCCTAGTGGACCGATGGGGTCGAGTGAGGTATCAAAGTGAAGCTTAGGTGAGGGGGCATCTAATGGGCTGGGTGTGGGGTTGAAATATCGGCCTTCTGCGCATGCGCGGTGGCCCAAGGGTATGAAAATAGCCTTTTTGGAGCTAGGGGAGCCCCTAGTGGACCGATGGGGTCGAGTGAGGTATCAAAGTGAAGCATCCATGAAGGGGCATCTAATGGACTGGGTGTGGGGATGAATTAGGGTCATTCTGCGCATGCGCGGTGGCCGAAGGGTATGTATGAAAATAAACGTGTTGGAGCTACGGGAGCCCCTAGTGGACCGATGGGGTCGAGTGAGGTATCAAAGTGAAGCATCCATGAAGGGGCATCTAATGGACTGGGTGTG
>JAVTVY010027464.1:0-10330 GCA_036873755.1 Hanleya hanleyi | reverse complement strand
CGTGTCCTTCTACCAACAGTGAATTTGATTTATGGACCGCCCCACCCACACAGACCAGTGCCGAAGAGGATCAATGGGTGGAACATCTTCCCCTTTCCAGCGTTACAGACACAGGCCCCATTGAATTCACCATCACCAACGCAGATACGACCTACCTGGATTTAGCCCATACGTACCTGTACGTGAAAGCTAAAATCACCAATAAAGATGGGTCTGTCCTCAAAGCAGATGCACCCGTGGGTCCAGTGAATCTCTGGCTTCATTGGCTATTCCAGCAAGTGGATATAGCCCTCAGTGATAAACTGGTGAGCGCCTCAACGAACCCGTACCGAACCTGCATCGAAACACTGTTATCCTACGGGCGTGACGCTAAAAAGTCGTATTTGACAGCCCCGTTGTTCTACCGAGATACCCCAGGCAATATGGAAGCGAGTCCCGATAATGACGGTTATACGGAGAGAGTAGATGTCACAGCAGAGAGTCACTCGGTCGATATGATGGGACGTCTGCGTGCGGACTTATTCATGCAGGACCGATACCTCTTGAATGGAGTACCTGTCAAAATACGACTAGTGCGCGCAACGACGGCGTTTGCCTTGATAGCCCCGAGTGAGGACCTCGAGTATAACATTGTCATCCAAGAGGCCAGTCTGTTTGTACGCAAAGTGAAACCGAGCCCAGGTGTACAGTTGGGGCACATCAGAGCCTTGGAGAAAAAACCAGCCCAGTACCCGATTCGACGAGTACAGACCAAGGCCTTTTCCGTCCCTAAAGGGAATATGACTGTCAATCAAGAAAACCTGTTCCTGGGGGATTTGCCCAAGCGTTTAACCCTAACCTGTATGGAGAACGCCAGTTATAATGGGACTCTCTCGAGGAATCCGTTCAACCTAAAAGCGTTCAACATCAATTTCGTGACCCTGCATGTGGATGACAACAGGTACCGGCACGGCCCTTACAACCTAACTTTGGAACGGCCAATTACATCCGGAGCTATCTGAACCTCTTCACAGCAACTGGCCAAATCAACCAAGACGAGGGGAAATATGATCAGTCGAGACGATTTCGGCAACGAATACACATTCTGTTTCGATCTGACCCCCACCTTAGACAACGACCATCAACTGAGTCTCGTCAAGAAAGGCAACTTACGCTTGGAACTGCATTTCGGGACACCTTTACCGAAAACCATCAATGTGATTTGCTACGCTGAGTTTGACAACATTATTCAAATCGATAAAAGCCGTAACGTCCTGTGTGACTTTGCCACCTAACATGGATACAGACCAGATACGCACCGTGCTGGAGAATGATCCAGGGACACGCATGGTCTTTCAAGGAGTGTTCGCCCGAGATGTGTTCCCATTAGACCGTGTGTATCCTGCTGCTTACGTCCTGAATACAGACCCGATGGATCGGCCCGGTCAACATTGGGTGGCCGTGTACTTGACAGAAGAGAAGGGCGAATACTTTGACCCGTACGGCCTACCACCCCTCCATCCCGATTTAACAGACTTCATGGATCAAGGCACAGAGACGTGGTGTTGGAATACCAAAACGTTGCAAAGTCTGACCAGTAGTGTGTGAGGACAATATTGTTTGTTTTACCTGTACCATCGATGTCGGGGACATTCAATGCAGACGATCGTCCAGCCGAGGACCGAGATGTACTCGTATATGACTGGGCTGCCGTTCATTTCAATGTACAAGTCCCATTCTGGGTTTAAATTCTTTTTCACGTAAGGCCCCCTGTTCTGGGCTTCAGTTTTTTCACGTGGTTGTTCTCACGTTGTTGTTCACTGAAAAAAAAAGAGATCTCAAAACTCTGTCGTGTGTGTTTTCTGTGTGAGCATAATGCCCCATGTGGGACACGTGAGGATTCAGTCAATGAATGGGCTTAGAAAAATAGCCAATCAGTGGCCTAGGCTGGGATCAAATGTAACCCATCAATGCCTAGAAAACAATGCAAGAGCACTGCAGTAAAAAAGAGAGCCAATGAAATCAGCCCACACGTTTTGGTCTAGGTTAAGAGTGGGCATTCCAGCACAAAAATTTTGACGAGGAGTTACAAATTACAAGAGCAACAGGTGAAGTGAAAAAACTATAGATGTTCGAGGTGTGGGTAAAGACCAGGAAGATGGCGAGTGGAGACTCGTCCAACACCTATAGATTAAGTTTATTATATTTATTAATTTTTTTTTCGTGCCAATACGGTTCTGTGAAAAACTGAGGGTTCACCACTGGCCATTTCACATAGGTAAATAGATGGTAATATTGTTGGAGATCCTCCTCTATACATGGATGCTTCGGAAGAATGGATAACGGCTAGGCCTGGAGAGGGCCGGACATTGCACTGCGCAGGCGTGCGGCCGAATAGCCCGCGCAGGCGTGTAGCTGGGGAAAACCAGCGCAGGCGTGCGGCTGGGCCGGGAGGAAACCCCGGATGTTGAGTGCTCGGATGTTGAAAAGATCCCGGATGTTGAAGAGGTCCCAGATGTTGAAGAGGTGCCGGATTTTACAGTACATGCATTCCATACAGGCGGTGGGAAACCCGGATGTTGAAAGTACATGCATACGGTCTAAGGAAAAATTGGAACTCTTCTGTGTTCGGAGGTAGTTTTAGTGAAACCCGAAGTGACGTCACACACACTTGCGCAGAACCCACGCCACCAAACCACAACCATGGACCCATAGGGGTTTAGTACCCCAAACACACTCCCAGGTGTATATTTCTATACTACGACCAGACTGCGCATGCGCAGACTCTTGAACACGGACGAACCAGGAGCCCAGACGGATGCTCCTTCACGAGAGCTTCAAAATAAGACCTCATACGACTCCATCGGACCCATAGTGGCCCATGTGGGCCCCACAATGTCTATTTTCATACCCTTTTCCCACAATTCCATGTCTGCGCATGCACAGAATGTTGAATACGGACGACACACTAGTGCAGACGGCTGCCCCTTCGAGAGAGCTTCAAAATAAGACCTCATACGACTCCATCGGATCCATAGTGGCCCACCTAGACCCCAAAACGTCTATTTCCATACCCTTTTCCCACAATTCCCTGGTTGTGCATGCGCAGAATGTTGACAACGGCCGAGACACTAGTCCAGACGGATGCCCCCTCACATAGGCTTCACATTGATACCTCATGCGACTCCTTCGGCCCATTAGGGGATCCCCTAGGTCCTAAAACGTTCATTCCAATGCACTTTTCCCACAATTCCCTGTCTGCGCATGCGCAGAATGTTGAACACGGACGATATACTAGTCCAGGCCGATGCTCCCTCAAATAGGCTTCACATTGATACCTCACTCGACTCCATCGGCCCATTAGGAGCTCCCCTAGATCCTACAACGTTCATTCCAATACACTTTTCCCACAATTCCTTGTCTGCTCATGCGCAGAATGTTGAACACGGACGACACACTAGCCCAGGCCGATGCCCCCTCACATAGGCTTCACATTGATACCTCACTCGACTCCATCGGCCCATTAGTGGCTTCCCTAGACCCAAAAACGTCTATTTCTATACCCTTTGTCTACCGCGCATGCGCAGAATGACGATATTTCAACCCCACACCCAGCCCATCAGATGCCCCTTCACGAATGCTTCACATTGATACCTCATAAGACCCAATCGGACCATGCAGCGGAAGCTTTTTTCCGCGACCGCATCACCGCCAGACATGACCGCATCACCGCGGAAGGATTCGAGGTGAAAAGGTCATGTGACCAGAAGTGCCGGAACTATGGCGGCCTTGACGGCCTCAGAGGTCAAAGGCCGTGCATGGCCGCTCCCTATACTATAACATGAAAACAGCGCCCCCTGTCGGATGCAAGAGTTACCTCCCCCGGCAAAAGGTGAGTCTATTCCCGTTGGTACTACTACTGCTGTCATAGGGCATAGGTTTTTGTCCCCCGCCGCAACGCGGCCGGGGACTTTAAAATGGTTCTTGCTCCTTTGTGTCCGTGGATGTCCGTGGATGTCCGTCCATGCATGTTCGAAGCGATAACTTCCTAATGCTTCGTTGGATTGTTCCGAAATTCGGCATATGCATTCCTTGCGACAAAACGCCATTCGGTGTTGCGTTTCAGCAACATCTGCCTGAAGGTGGCGCCACTGGGTTCCTTCTTTGTTTCTGTGGATGTCCGTGTACATCCGTGCATGTGTGTTCGAAGCGATAACTCCCTAATTCTTCGTCGGATTGTTCTGAAATTCGGCATATGCATTCCTTGTGACAAGACGCCATTCGGTGTTACATTTCGACAACATCTGCCTGAAGGTGGCGCCACTGGGTTGCTTCTTTGTGTCTGTGGATGCCCGTGTATGTCCGTGCATGTGTGTTCGAGGCGATAACTCCCTAATTCTTCGTTGGATTGTTCTGGAATTCGGCAAATGCATTCCTTGTGACAAGACGCCATTCGGTGTTGCATTTCGACAACATCTGCCAGAAGGTGGCGCCACTGGGTTGCTTCTTTGTGTCTGTTGATGTCTGTGTACGTCCGTGCATGTCTGTTCGAATGTTTCGCAATCGATAACTTCCTAACAATTAGTTGCATCATTCCGATTACAAGGCCTGACACATATGACATCAATGATTAAGAATACTGCCATCCTTGCGACAAGACGTCAGTCGGTATTGCATTCCAGCAACATTTGCCTGTAGGTGGCGAGACACTGAGTTTCGCGGAGACCATCTCCCAAATCGTTAGGACTGTACATGTACCATGATACAGGACCAGAAGGACAAAAATTGCACCAGGTTGATAGGTCTGCTTATGGCTGACAACAGGGTGGATTTATTCCTAACAGCTGATCTCAATTCAAAAGCTGTGCCCACACATTGATTTTTTGGATTGATTGTGGTTTACTGGGTTAATAAATCTTGGGACCTGGGCTGATGAGCCCCATAAATTACAAGGCCTGACACATATGACATCAATGATTAAGAATACTGCCATAGCAGTGTTTATTTCCAAAAAAAATAAAATAATACTTTAATTGTTCAAAGTGATCGTAAACACTCAAGTAAAGTTTCCATCAAATGAAAGACCATTGCGAACAGTGTCAGAAAATATTTATTGTAATTATTTTCCATCTAGCGCCTATGAAGAAGTAGGTCCCTCCCTCATGTATATCACCTGAGACCAACAATACTTAAAGATATTGCTGCCATTTCGGCGGGGGACCTAGCATCCTCTGGCTGCTTGTTGGATTATGGACGGGGAAATTCTTTAATGGACGGTTCGAATGACGGATTAGACGCTTGTTTTGTGTACCAGGTATCCACATTTCCCTGTTGACCTGTAGGATATTTTACGGTATATGCATACGGATGTATTTTCAATAAATTATGCTAATTAAATTTAATAAATATTAGATTTGTTTTTCAGATATATCTCTCCTCATCTGTGTGACTTTTAATTTATGAAAAATATACGCATGGATGTACCATGAAATAAAAGGAAACTGTAGAGATTTAGAAGTTGGTGTGGTTCTGGAAAAAGTGTTTTGAGTACTGACTCTAAGACACTGTAATGGACCATGCCTGTAACAAATGGGTATCGGACATGACGAGCTTAATTAACCCGTTGGACAATAAACAATATTTTTTAACCATTTTGTTCTTTCATTCTAGTGCCTTTGGCCTGCGATCCAACACGGTCTGCGAGAGGTCCTTGGTGACAAATATGATGACAACACTCATCGGGCTTGGAGACGGGTCTTTAATTACATAGCAAGCAAACTAACAGAAGGAATAATGATGGGAGATTCAAAGGGATAACTGTGAACAATCGATGAGACAGCGTCTTCAGATGTGATATTAATTCAACGCATCTACTTCAAACAATCGGCGAAACCGCAACTGCAAGGCACGAGCTGGCAGATTGTAATTATTTAAACCTATCCATGTGCCATAGATCCGCGATTACATTAATCCAAATCAATGGTGAAAGATGAACCCTAATTTCTGATATTCTCCAGGCGAGCCGTTGTTTGGAGAAGGTATATAGATGACAGAACGCAGAACGTCGTTATGGTGGATTGCAGTGTGTCGATCAGCCTAATAGATCAGCAAACCGACATTTGGCGCTAATATTGATGATCGTTGTGGAGTAGCATCAAGACGATTTGATCCCGGTGCTGAATATTGCTCGGGTTACACCGGTGGAGTGAGGCGATCCATTCAGTAAATCAGCGTAGTTTCAACTGTAACTCTCGCTCATGCGTCTCAGATTCAGATGACTAACTTTTTGTTGAAAGCGACGTTAAATCATATTCACTCACTCACATACTCGAATTCAGAGGTATGCGCACATGCAGATGAGATGCAATATCAGTCTGTTACCTTGACTAATTGTCATATTCACTCTCATGGAAAGTCTTCTTCAGGCGAGATAGTTCTATAAAGAACCCTTCCAAAATGGTTCCTTTCAACATAGGCATACATATGGTTCAATAAAGAACCATTCTAGCCTCTAGAATGGTTCTATGTAGATGAAATAATATAAATATAAATGATTTTTTGTTTACCGGTAAATTTCTTCAAATCACAGTGACGTCGTTTGAAATTGTGGTCATTGTTAATAAATATAATAAATATGTTGATAAAGCATTTTACAAAAATATGATTATTTCTCACCACATCCAATACCACAATGACAGTGGATTTTGAACAAAATGATATGGCCTATGTATGAATTAGCTATATTGACCTTCCCTCCTATATCTCCTGGTATAATAGAACCCAAGAATATACACTGCAACACAGAGCACTATCCTCGTGATCTTGGTGCTAATCACCGCACAAAATGTACATGGACCACGAGAACACAGAATACAGACTTACAAACAAAACGAGAATTATACGTTCGATCGAAATGTATTTTTCACAAATTTAAAAAAAATATATATACAAAATTTGTACATATTTGCGTGTTGATCGATCCACAAAAACGAGTTTGTGATTCATAATTTATACTGACAAAATGATCTCATCAGTCAAATGTTCTCCACATCATTGTAGATTGTAATAGATTGTTACAAAATAGTACGAGTACAAACTATACGTGTAAAGTATCGAAATGCTCAGCACTTTTAAAAGATGTTCGACACTGAGTACTAGTACTGAATTGAAGTGTTAAGTATTGAGTATTCTTCTGCGTGTAAAACTCTATTGCACTCATTGTTCTTGCTGAAATAGCACTCTCTCCAAAGTTTCTCGGCTTCTCTCAGCGACAGGCACAAAAGTGGACGTCTATTAAGAAGAGTTCTTCAGCGTTATCGAATTCCGCTGGGTTAAGTTGAAAGTAAAATGTGAGTGTATAGTGTTCGAGTCATATATTCACCAGGCCAGATCTGGAAAGAAAAGAAATAAAACTTAAAATTCAATTTACACACTTACTGCTATCCCCAAATTAATTATACAAGACCCCTCTCCACCTTCCCCAGAAACTACTATGTACACAAGCTATGAACTGCAAATATAACAGTTATATTGTGATACCCAGTTGGGAAATCAAACCGTTCTGTTGTGATATCCGGATGTTGTAATAGCCATATGGGCACCATCCTGAAAGCATGTAATGATGGGATGAGACAACCGAACGAGAAAAAACCCCTCAAAATAACAACCGTGCTGTTCACTTGTGACAAGGGCATGTATGCTCTCCAAAATGAGACCGATGTGATCGTGTCCCTAAGAAAGCCCTGGGTATGGATCTAAATAATTTTTTAAAAAATTGTGAAACTGTGTACATTTTAAGATATTCAACTCAATACGACTCTGTCATGGCAAATTAGATATTACAGAGATCTCTTAATTAATTCTGTACCCACCTCAAGCCGAGCGAGTCTCCATCGCAGACTCAGTCAGAGGGTCATCACCCGCATCACTTTCAAAGCGGACCTTCTTGAGGAAGTGGCTTCAGAGATCTGCAGTCAGGAAAGTCACAGGCGTCTTTTCTTTTCCGGATCCTCTTGGACAGTGACCGTCTGTCAGATACAGGAGATGTAGGAGTTGTCTCACCTTGACTGGAAGCAGGACTGAAGGTGACACCACTGTCCATGCCATCAAAAGAAGTCGTCGGACTCGTCTCCGATGCTGATGGTGTCTTGCGTTTTGCAGGTGAATTTTTCATCTTTGAAGATTTGTTACTCTTGCCACAGGTAGCAGATTTGCTTCTGGAACGTTTTCGCTTTCTGCTTCTTGTTTTTGATTTGTGTAATGGTTCCATGGCCCCCAGTTGGTTCAGTAGAGCCTCCAGTTCAACGGGATCCATGCAGTTATCACAACGACAGTCACTATCGTGTGTCTTTATCATTGGCCCCTCGGGTTCCATTTCCACATCACTGTAATCGTTAACTAGGTTATCCTCCGGACTGCAGTAGAAATCTAATATTTGTTGCTGGGCTTCTCTTAGTTTTTCTAGATGCCTTTGCAGACTTATCATTCTGGCAGTTTCCGGCCATTCCCATCCTTTGGTATTCACTTTTCCATGAATACTGGCTTTGTCTCAGGCAATCCATGCTGACTAGACCAAATATTCCTCTGTCCATGACCAAGTAGGATAGGAAGTGTGTAGTTCCGGAAATCTCGTGTGCGTAGAAACTCAACGAGTCTTTGTGTGAGCAGATCGTGGGTATTATTATGATACATATCAGTTGGTACAGGGTACATTCCCCCTAGGATATAACACTGAGAGCCTGGGGCAACGTCATCTGTTTTCAAACGCCGAATGAATTTTGCATTTTGCATATACGCTTTAGGAAAGTCCGGGTGTGGCTTGTTATACCCATTTGGAATTACCTGGTAAATGCCATCTTGTATATAAGGTGTTTGGATGACTCTCATACGGCCAAGGCTATCGTAGGTCACTGTGACGTCGGTGGAATCCTGGCAGTATCCATGGAGTGGGTGACAGTCAGATTCTGTTACAACTGTGACCACCATATCTCTGGACACAAATCCACTGGAAATATCAATGTCAATTTCAAGAGCAAGGGAAAGCTTGACCTGGCAGTCATCAGCATGATGAAGAAGGGTAAACCTGGAATTCAAATTCTGGTGAACAGGAGAACTCTTAGTCTCTGATCCAGATGGTAGAGAGGCTGAAGTGGCCAAACTTTTGTCATAGTTCTTGAAACGCTTCTCTTCATGTTTAGATTCTATGTCCAGTGGTTCTTGTTTAATTTTTATCATTGGTGGGATGATCACAACCGGCCTGCTGCTGTTGTTGAAACCCTCCTCTTCATTTCCATTATCTCTGTCCAGCGGCTCTTGTTTAATTTTGATCATTGACAGATCCAGTTTGGTAGTAGACCCGTTCTCGGTCACCTGACTTTGTCCAGTGGCCCCTGGATTTGGTGTGGACTCCGGAACAACCTTTAAAAGTGGTGGTGAAGTACCAATGCTGATCTGGAAGACTGGACCAATTTGAGTGGATTTTGATTGCGCTGAGCATTTGTTCGGTTTGGTGTATGACACAGAAACTTGGGTACCACCTATGGGTTTTAATGCTCCAGCTAGAGTCTTCGGCAGAACTGTGGTTTGATTTGCCCCTGGATATATTAAGTCAATTTTGTCCTTGATTTTGAAGGTAAGAGGCGTCTGTGTTGGAGTGCCAAGAAGGCTGACTGGTGATGAGGGGATCATCTGTTTGACAGTGTTTGTTCCTGTTGTCAGAATGGCTGGTAAAACAGAGGACTGTGTAGTCAACGCAGAATTAGAGATGGTCTCTGTCGAAGAAAAGCGGAATAAAAAAGTATTAGTACACTATCGTGTGTATGTTTCACCTTAATTAATGGTTATTATTGCGACAGACGACTAGTTATAGGCATGTAGGGGGGGAATTGAAAAGTCACTTATCCCATCAGCAAAGGATTTCCTCACATTAATGTAATGCCTGTGGAGACATCGCCCTGAGCAGCAGCTGGGGTACTTATTCTGCAGCGGCATTCTCTCAGTCGTTTGGTCTTTAACGAGTGATAACCAGTATAAATGCGGAAAATATGATTCATATGATCCTACTATTTTAAGACAGGGCCAATGCTGACCAAAATCAACATTTTAGCAATATAAAATTGCAAACATGACATGTTCATTAGTCCAAACATTTCCCTATGTAAAGTTGAGGAAGAAACGATCCAGATACTGCAGTCCATCCACGTTTGCTTTTGGGGAGCGCGTCCATTGTTGTTGTGTTAATGGGGGAAGGCCCGATTATCAAATAATTATTAATCATAAGAGTTCACCTCTACAAAATATCAGCTTGATGTTAGGACTCCAAAAACCGATGAATGCTAGATAACTCACCTAG
>JAVTVY010027463.1:0-110764 GCA_036873755.1 Hanleya hanleyi | reverse complement strand
AGAAGAAATCTTTGCAGCAGCATGGAACCAGATATCCTCCATCCACCCTATAAAAGACTGAGGACAGCACACAAGACACAGACAGGAGGCTTAAATGGTGCAATAAAGACAAGAGATATTACAGTACTAGATATCACATTATCAAGAATAGTCCATCAGCTACATGTAGGTCGACTCAACTACTCACCTTGACAGGCCGACCGAAACCGATCCTAAAATAATCATAAAGAATGTACTAACACACGGATTTATGATGGACATTTCCGTCAAACTAATGCCTTTTTCTGGTGGGTACTTAGAGGAAGATCTTTGGGAAACCATAGACTGACAGTGAACGTTTGATCATAAACTTGCGCGTAGCAACGAGCTGAAACTCCTGGTTCATAGCTTAATGTCTGTGCAAGAACGCTCTGAGTCAAATTGAAGTGGTTGCATTTAGGGGCGTCAAAATGTCACCAATTGCTGGTCCCTTACTCATTATAGGACAAAGGAGTAAAGAAAGTAACTACCGAAAGATGAAATGACCCAATCATGTAGATCACAACGTAAATCATATTCACGAATAATCACAACGTAAGTCATATTCAGAATAATGTCCACCGATTTAATATGTTACAATTCTAATATTACAGGTAACAGATTAAAGGATAATAAGTTCAGTAAATTATAAGCTTTACGTGCTGAAATACATTCGCAACTCTTCTGTGGTTTTCCGCGCCCTTGTCCAGCACAAAAACTTCATGGTACTCCAATGTCCTGAGTTCGGAGAGAGAGAGAGAGAGAGAGAGAAAATTAAGGTTTAACGTCGCGTTCAGCAATATTTCAGCTATATAGCGACGATAGTAGTATACAAAGGGGAAATTGAACAACATTGACCCCGGAAATTTGCATATGACCTTTGTGACGTCACGCATTTGCCAATCAGAAGCGAGTATTGTGGTCACGTGGGGTGTGTGGATGGTGGTGGGTGGTGGGATTCAAGATGGCGGCATGTGGTTGGTGGTGGGTGGTGGGATTCAAGATGGCGGCATGTGGTTGGTGGTGGGTGGTGGGATTCAAGATGGCGGCATGTGGTTGGTGGTGGGTGGTGGGATTCAAGATGGCGGCATGTGGTTGGTGGTGGGTGGTGGGATTCAAGATGGCGGCATGTGGTTGGTGGTGGGTGGTGGGATTCAAGATGGCGGCATGTGGGTGGTGGGATTCAAGATGGCGGCATGTGGTTGATGGTGGGTGGTGGGATTCAAGATGGCGGCATGTGGTGGGTGGTGGGATTCAAGATGGCGGCATGTGGTTGGTGGTGGGTGGTGGGATTCAAGATGGCGGCATGTGGTTGGTGGTGGGTGGTGGGATTCAAGATGGCGGCATGTGGTTGGTGGTGGATGGTGGGTTTCAAGATGGCGGCATGTGGTTGGTGGTGGGTGGTGGGATTCAAGATGGCGGCATGTGGTTGGTGGTGGGTGGTGGGTGGTGGGATTCAAGATGGCGGCATGTGGTTGGTGGTGGGTGGTGGGTTTCAAGATGGCGGCATGTGGTTGGTGGGTGGTGGGATTCAAGATGGCGGCTTGTAGAAAAACGTATAAAAGGAGTCGATTTTTAGGGAAAGGGTGTATTCATTGCACTACCTTGCGTAGCACTCTGACTTACCTGACCTGACCAGCCTGCCTGCCTGCTTGCTTCACCTTTAGCCAGTCATCCAGCCTGCTTGCCTACTTGTATGAGCTGTGGAGAACCTTTCACTATATTTCATTTTACCAGTGCAAATTCACCAGACTTTTACACGGTAGCAGTTACTCAGCAGCCTGAGCCCATAGTCATGATGAATTCAGCCGACCTAGTCACGCTTCAAAAGAACCGTCTTCGCCTCGTTGATGAGATGCAGCATGTGGGCGAATTATGTGATGTGCTTATGGACGATAACATACTCCTGAAACAGGGTGTCGAAGATATCATGGCGCAGAATACCCCTTCACGACAAAACAGAGCTCTCATCGACGGTCTACCGCGCTGTGGCCCCTATGCATTTCTAGCCTTCGTGGAGGCGCTCAAGAAGACGGGAAATGGAGAACTAGCAGATCTACTTGAAATTCCCCTTGTAGATGATGATTTCTTAGTGATGGACACTACCGAAGAGCGTACAGCTAGCAAACGTACGCACACTACCCCAGAGAGTACACCTGCCAAACGCGCTGGACGATCCAAACGCCCCCGACTAACACCGTTAGAAATACCTGAGTCAGTGGTTGAGCAGCCAGTATCCCAGCAAGTGCCTGTGAAACAAGAGGTACAACTTCCTATGTCTGTGCAGGATATCAATAACATTATCCAGCAAGCCTACCAGGCAGCCCACACGGACATTTGGGAGCTCTCAGCCTATTTAACTGTGAGTGTCAAAGACGAAGAAGTGCATTTTAACGCATCGGGCTTTAACGACAGACCCGGTAAGCATATTGCCATGACCTTAGACACCTGGCAAAAACTGGAGACCCTTGATTACGCCATCGATGCTGTTATTCGCGACCAGGGTAGTGACGAAGCGAAATTTCATGTGGGTGACGACATCTTTGTGAGCTGTGCCTATTTCAACGATGAGCTCCTCGTGCATATCCGTAAATGGAAAATGCGGTTAGATACGCAAGAGCGTGTACCTTGTCCTCAGGGTGTCACTTTGAAATTAACGGCGTGGCGGAAGTTGCAGAGTCTCGCAAGTACAATTCGTCAAGCTCTGGCTTACCAGGTGTCTGACTATATTTATAACAAGTACATCGACACAGTCCTGGATCTGATCAGACCTCGCATGGACACTAGTGTACCCTCATACGCCATCATCACTGAGGCACTACAGACGGTGACGGAGACGCAAATTGCCCTGGCAGTGGAAGCTGCCTGCCCTCCCAAAATTCCACGTGAAGAGATTATTACGTACATCTACGTGCACCAGGGACGAAAAGACGATGATGAATTCAAACAAGTCTTGTTGGCGAACTATTGAACAAGTGTTGAAAAACATTTACCGTATTCGTACACATTCATTGAAGTGGCTTGAGAGCATATAATTGTATTAAAAATTCAGAGTTTTTTTACTGTTAATTGTATTAAATGCAGAACTATTGAACAAGTGTTGAAAAACATTTACCGTATTCGTACACATTCATTGAAGTGACTTGAGAGCGTATAATTGTATTAAAAATTCAGAGTTTTTTTACTGTTAATTGTATTAAAAAATTCAATACTCAGATATAATTGTATTAAATTCAATACCCTTGTGAACACGTTCATTCTATTTGTGTTAATAAAAATAGTAGAAAATTAAAAAAATGCTTGTTAGTGTTCATTCTTTTTTTGGCTCTATCATTCTTTTTTTCCTTTTTTTTAAATTTAAAAAAAAAAAAAAAAAATTCAGCCTCCCTCCCCCCTTCCACTTCCCCCTTTACCCCTTTTTTCAATAATTTCAAAAAAATAGTAAAAACAATAGAAAATTAAAAAGATTTTTTTTGGCTCTATCATTCTTTTTTTCTTTTTTTTTAAATTTTAAAAAAAAATTTTTTTTTGGCTATTCCACCAACCCTCCCTCCCCCCCTCCATTCTCCCCTTTCACCCTTTTTTTCAATAATTTCAAAAAAATTGTAAAAAAAATTTAAAAAATTATTTTTCATAGGGCAGCAAGATGATGGGATCTGGTGTTAATTTTTTTGTGCTTTTTGATAGAAGTTTCCCTTTCGGAAAGATGGGGCAGCCCTGAAAAGGGCTTTTTTTTTAAGTGTTACCACACTTGTTTTATGCGCGGTAGATTCTTTTTATTCCACCCACATGCTTCCTGCAGATTGGACACTTGATTTTTAAATGTTGTTCGCCTGCTTCAACGCACTGGCACATGTCTCCTACACACGTTAGCGTGACCCAACAATCTTTACAGATGCATAAATGGCCACACGGCAATACAGCGTACAAGCTCTCTTCGTCTGTACACACGCTACATCTTGATTTTTTTTCTTCCTTATGTCGTTCTTTGTTCTGTCTTGAAATCTCAGCGTCCATTAGATTCATGTCTTGTCTCATGCCGTTAATCTGTTCGTTGAGGCGGGTTACCTCGGCCCAAGAGCATGCTTGTTGTGGTGTTGTATCGCAAGCTGAAGTCGTTATACTGGGAGTTTCGGAAACCGACGTTGTTATAGCCGTTATTGCAGGTCTATTACTATTTAACCATGTAATTTCTTCTTCCCCATCCGTTAAATCGGTATCGTCATCTTCTTCTTCTATGGCGACCATCCTGCTGATTTCTTGGTCTTGTTGTTGTTGACTTCGTCTTATCAACCTGGCATCTTCTTGCATTACATCCCGCTGTAGCTGTTCCAGTTCTTCTTGACTTCGCTGTATGTTGGTTTCGTCTGTAATAACCTGCTGCAAGCTTGTAATTAGGGTGATTCCACCATCATCTTCACTGGTAACCACCTCTCTGGTAACCATCTCTCTAGGATCTCTAGGAGGATGGTGGGTGAACATTGGTCGTCTTCTTGTACCCATGATTGTATTTTGTGAATAAATGTCAACATACTACGCCTTATTTATAGTCTAGGTGGCTGGGTGGATGGTGGGTGGTGGGATTCAAGATGGCGGCATGTGGATGGTGGTGGGTGGTGGGATTCAAGATGGCGGCATGTGGATGGTGGGTGGCGGGATGCAAGATGGCGGCCGGTGTCAGTGAGTGCAAGATATGCTTGCCCACTGTATAGCGCTGTGTTACCATTGTCCAAGGATAAAAATTTCCTAGTTTTCTTTCGATAAACCCGTTACAATTTTCAGGGAAATATTATAAGGCTGTAAGCCAAAGTCTTGACGTATTTTTAGCCAGGAAAACCAATTTATTTCCAATGTACCGGGTTTTCCATACTACCGTACACTAACCTTATGGGTTTAAAATCGATAAATTCATTAAAAATAACGGCTTAGTGTAGCGTTAGGCTGCTAAATTTTTTAAATACTACATCCTGAGTTGTCTGAGTTCAATTGGAAATAAAATTTATACGTGCACTGACATTTATTGTAAAATCACAGCCGTTTAAAATTGTAAAAGAAACACAAATCTATTTTCTGCAGCGTAACTGTAGCAGACGACACATGTTTTCGCTACGGTCCGCGCTTTACACTATAAATAGCACGCAGTATTTTTTCAGTCATTCACAATTAGCCTGAGTGCCCAGTGATGGCGTCACCCCTGGCTGAAATCATGGATATTGACACACCAGATCATGATAATGAAGTACAACTGCTTGGCAACGTCATTAATATGGTGCATGACGAACCATGGTTGGATGCTATAATCAAAGACTTATTTCCACCTCAAGTCCAGGACTACCCTCCACCAGCCACACCTCATCTTGTTGCCCCTCCAGCTACATCGCAGCTTAGTAACTTCTTCCTAGCAGCCACACCGGATCTTACCCCAGTGGAATACCAATGTTTTGATGACATAGACCGTGTATTAGAAACTATGTTGAAACCACAACAACAAAGCCCCCAAGCTAAAGAAACGGCACAAGAAACAGAAAGCGGAAGCGACCTAGACACAACAGACACAACCTCAAACACAGATACAGAAGAAGGACAAGATGAGGAGGACAAGCGGGAGGACTTAAAAATCATAGTACCCCAAAAAAAGAGGGAAGACTTAAGAAGAAAGCGGCCAGACGCGAGAAAAAACAGGAAAGACGTGAGAAAAAACAGGAAAGACGTGAGAAGCCAAAGGAATCGGCCAGAGGAGAGGAAAAACAGAAAAGATGCAAGGAAAAAGAGAATAAAACAGAATACCAGAAAAATAAGCCAAAAAAAAAGTCAAAAAGATGACATGATGCACTACGTTTCGGCAATGACAACAAGAACACTGGGATTCAACACAGAACGCCAAACAGTCTTGTATTTACACTGCGTGGAATGCAGTAACCAATTCGCGAAATACGCTATTCACCCCTGTGGACACCAAGCCTTGTGCGAAACTTGTATTCATCGACATGCCCAAATACCAACGTGTGCGGAGGCTAATAAACCCCTAGTGTGTGAATTGATACCTTTAACATGTCCCGTGTGTACTGAGAGAAGACAACGTCAACAGGCCCTCTCAACGATGTAATCGCTTATTACATATCCAAAAGGTTTTTTTTAAAACCACCTTATTTTTCCGAAAGGGAAACTTCTAAAAAAGCACAACAAATTAACACCAGATCACACACACATATATCCCTGTGCTCGTTCAAATAAATTGTCAGTCCCGTTATCATTCGGGCTGTTATAACTTCTATCAAAATAAAAAAATAAAAATTTCAGTCCGTTATGGGCTGTAATATTAATTAGTAACATTCCCGGGTTCAAAAATAAATTTCAGTCCGTTATCATAATTCGGGCTGTAATATTAATTTAATTACTGGGAGAGAGAAAAAATAAAACCTGCTGTGTTTATAAGAGAGATAGATTGGTCCTGACAAGGACCGTTAATATGGGACAGGGGTTGTTTTTTGGTGATGCAGTTTGCTAATAGAATAAAAATAGGGGTAATGTGGGATCTATGCTTTTGAAATTTGTGCCCAAGTTAGAAGCTCTCTTTCGATTGCTTTGGTTGGCCCTGATAAGGGCCGTTAGGTTCAATTTGATATGCTGTTTTCTTCAGCAGGGGAGTTTTCTTGTCTACTCCCCCGTACTCATCTCGCTCACGGAGAAGTAGCGGTATGGCGTCAACGTGTACAGATATTGACCATCGTCATCGAAATGGGGGCTGATCGGCATCCCCTCCAAGAAATTGGCCGGCGCTATTGTTGGTGGTGGTGGTTGCTCAAAAATGCACGGCAGGTCTTGGAGGGGGAAGGGCGCTAAATCATCCACAACAGGCTGGATTGCTGGCTCTTGTGGTGGTGGTGTGCGGGGGGCCAGCAACCGAGGAAGGGCAGGGCGCATCTCGTCCTCCAGGGTATTTTTCAATAATTGGAACCAACCTTCCTCGCTCACTGTTCTGACTCCATTCAGTAATGCCCGCACATTCTCGGCTGTTCCTACGCCTGCATATTCTCCCCTCAGCATGGCACACCATCCCGTAAACTCCTTCAGCCAGAATTCTTTTATCTCTCTCTTCATCGCCCTCTTCTTCCTTCTCGATATTCCTCCTCCTCGCCCAGATGTAGTAGACATGGCTGCTGGTCGGTTCATTTTTCTCTCTCTCTCTTTGTTGTTCTCGCAGTGTGAAAAGGTTTTCGAATAGCCCGCTTGAAGCGGGTCGCTATATATATAGACTCGGCGCGGACCTCGGCGAAATGGCTCTAGGCTGTTTTCTAGATTTACGCTCAAGAAAATAGGTTTGTGTTTGTTTGCCAATTATAAACGGCTGTGATTTTACAATAAATGTCAGTGCACGTATAAATTTTATTTCCAATTGAACTCAGGCAATTCATGGTGTAGTATTTAAAAAATTTAGCCGCCTAGCGCTACACTAAGCCGTTATTTTAATGAATTTTAGCGATTTTTACACGCCTAATGTTAAAGTACGGTAGTATGGAAAACCCGGTACATTGCAAATAAATCGATTTTCCTGGCTAAAAATACGTCAAGATTATGGCTTACAGCCTTATAATATGTCCTGAAAATTGTAACGGGTTTATCGAAAGCAAACTATAGAAAAACTATTAAAACATAGCCTTCGTTTCAGTGCAAGGTCAACGTGCACAGTTCCCGATTCATTTTGGTGCACTGGGCATCACGCCCTCTAGCGGTCGGTACAGGCACTGAGAATGGAATGTCTTGAAAGGGGAGTTAATAACCAATAGGCCGGTCAAGCATTTTGGAGACGATTTCAATGTTGTCTTCTTCTCTCCTACCTGTCAGCAAAAATTCTTAATTGTTTTTTTACAGTGCAGGCACAAATCACACACAGATGTAGCGTCGTGGCAAATGTTCTGAAGTATATTTTATCTTGGAGCGCGCACCTACAAAATTGCATTTGTAATTTTTTAATTATTTTCTATTGGGTACGCGTATGAATTTTTTTATTACAATGAAATTAGCAAGAATCGGTATATATACATTTTGCCTGGACGGTGTTTTGTCATTCACCATTATGGCAGCGCACGGAAAGGAGCTCGCTTTCTTCCAACTGACGTCTGACGTGATTCTCATCGTCTATGACCATGAACTGCAGCTCATTGAAGAACATCCTAGAGAAGTGAAGTTATCTTTAAGCCTAGCAGGGTGGACTCTATTAGCACGGTTGTTACAGGGAAAAGAGCCCGAAGTCGATTTTATGCATGTGGGAGTCGGTGTGTACCTGCGAAGTGGTAGAGATAATTCTTTTTTCCCCCGCTTAGAACAGTGTGGGGGTGCCGCTATCCTACTCCGGCCGGCATTATGGCAGGCGCTGAAAGCTATTATCACCGATGTCCACGATGTACTCTATCCTGAGGCCAACTCTCTAGCTACCCGCACTCTTACACCGGATTGTACCCTATTATTATATCCCCAACGCGTGGAGCTGATCGATGACGATAGCCGATGTTGGTGTACGTCTGAACCCGCGCGTGTCTCTTTATCCCCGGAAGGCTGGATTACCTTGAAACGTGTGTTATGCGGTAACCTCGACGGAGATAGCATTCACCTGTGTGACGATGTCTACATTTTCCGCGGTCCCTATTTTGCTCGACTTCTCTGTCTCAAGCGAGGGGGATTTACTCTGGACCCCGATCTATGGACGGCTTTGCAACAAGTAGTGCCCATGGTGGATGAAGTACTCTCTCCACAGGAGCCGCCTCTCACAGAATAGTACCTGACACTATAAATACGAGGGATGAGACAGAGTGTGTGTCATTCACCGTTCGACATTTACAGCAAGCATGTCACTACGAGCCATCCTGCCTCTTACACCCTACCAGGTGGGGTTATACGTCTATGAAGATAAAGTCACCCTGGTGGAAGACTGTGGAGCAATTTGCTGGGCGCCCGCTGAGACTCTATCGAATACGGTGACACTACAGCGTGATGGCTGGACTAAATTTAAACGGGTGTTGAGCGGTGAGTTGGACGGACACCTCATCCACATGGACAAGGCCATCTACGTATACCGTACCGCCCTCTTCCCACGCCTGGGCCGCTACCAAGATCCTACGCGAAGTTTCATCCTAACTCCCTCTCTGTGGTCAGCCTTGGAGAAAGTAGTGCCTATTGTGGACCAGCTGTTTACACCGGACGACCGATCACCAGACCAATTGGCGTGGGCTCGTGCTATGGAAGACGCGCTGGCTGAACCTCATGAAAAACAACAACATGATGAATCCGATGATACAGCCGGGGAAGACGAAAGTACTATATCTATAGAATGCACAGAGGCTAGAGTGACAGTGTCACCTGATGAAGCGAACACACATGACGGGGACCCAGAGGCGCCTCAATGAGGGGTAAGAAGACCGTAATGAAGCGGTCCCGAAAGGGAAAAAAGGAGTCAGCATCTACAGTGAACAAGGTGTTAACCGATTTGTATTACAACCCTACGAGTCCAGCCGCGTATAGCGCTGTGGGAGCGCTCGCTCGAGCTGCCCATTCTCAAGGCATCAGTCGAACTGAAGTTCGAGACTGGTTAAAAACCCAAGACACTTATAGTTTACATCGAGCAGCCCGACGACATTTTCGCCGTAACCGAGCCATCGTAGGAGGTATAGACGCGCAATGGCAGGCGGATTTAGTGGACATGAGTCGATTTGCACCTCACAATGATGGACATCGGTACATATTGACCTGTATCGATATTTTATCCAAGTATGCCTGGGTACTACCCATTCGCACTAAAACAGGAGAGAATCTAATAGGAGCGTTCCAGCAGATTTTCAAGACGGGGCGCAAACCTCTTTATTTACAAACGGATGAAGGCACAGAATTTCTCAACCGACCCTTTCAAGCCTTTCTTAAGAAACAGAAGGTATTTTTCTTTCATACGTACAATGAGACCAAAGCTTCTGTGGTGGAACGATTCAATCGTACCTTCAAAGGACGAATGTACAAGTATTTTACTGCCCAAAACACTCGACGGTACATCGATGTACTACCTCAACTGGTGCAAGGGTACAATCGCGCCTATCATCGCAGTATCCAGCGAGCTCCCCGTGATGTGAC
Organism: Hanleya hanleyi; assembly: GCA_036873755.1. Lineage (NCBI taxonomy): Eukaryota > Metazoa > Mollusca > Polyplacophora > Lepidopleurida > Hanleyidae > Hanleya > Hanleya hanleyi. Next base: position 100,627 of record JAVTVY010027463.1, on the reverse strand, counting down.
AGAACGCAACGAGCATCAAGTGCGTGGTACGCTGTACTCATCCAGTCCACAACCACTCACGGCACCCCGTTACAAACGTGGAGATGTGGTACGGATCAGTAAAGTGAAAGGTCAATTTGAGAAAAGTTACTTGCCCAACTGGAGTGACGAGCGCTTTGTCATCGTTCGCCATAAACCTCGACAGCCACACGTCTATCAACTGGAAGATCTACAAGGAGAAACACTGCAAGGCACGTTTTACGAGGCAGAATTACAACCCATAGTGAAAACACCGAAAGACTACTACACGGTGGAAAAGATTTTGAAAACGGAACGTCGACGTGGCATTCCCTATCATTTCGTCAAATGGCAAGGGTGGCCTCGTTCGTTTAATTCCTGGGTGTCAGGCCGTGACATGAAACGCCTATAAATTCTAACCCTATCACCACCAGCCTTCAGTGTAGGATTGTACCATGGATAGTACACATCTACCCTTACTGTTACGAACTCGAAAAGCACAAGTGGGTACTGTAGTGTGTCTAGTAGTGCTTCTGGGTACGTTATTTACAGGCGTGTTCTACGATTTGTCGTACGTGGTATCCTGTTTGAGCACCCTGCGTTCCACATCTCAGTCATCCACCACTTCCACCACCACTTCGACCACTACGACGACGCTGCCTACACCATCCAAGACGTCAAGGTACCGCCACGTATCAACCCAGACACCCACGTCTACCACACCGCCGTCTACTGACACACCGTCTACTCCAGCCATCACCACGTTACCCTTTGCCCGCTACATCCAGTCACCCACGACGACGACCACGTCCCGTACTACGACTACTCCACGTGATCCTCCGTCATCCCTGAGAAGCGCCGATCCTTCCACCCCATCACCACCACCACCACCAACACCTAGTACACCCACCACGACGCTAAAAATATTTGCAGTGGATCCCCGTGAATCACGTTTACCACGACAACGGTACCCATTCGACTACGATCCCCGGTGGGATCCACGACAACTGGGGTGGGCTTCTAAACGCCGAGCGCAAATCACCAAATAAAAAAAAACTAAAAAAAAAAAAAAAAAAATATGGATCCTCGGTGGCAGCATCCTTTCACGTGTCTCATCGCTGGACGGACAGGGTCGGGAAAAACACACTTCGTTCAACGTCTCATCCAACACGGGTCAGCCCTCATTTCACCCCCTCTAGCTCGCATCCTGTGGTGTTATGGAGCTTGGCAACCCGCGTACGAGGAACTGGCACGTGTCCCGGGACTCACCTTAGTGGAAGGCTTACCCCCTGAGGATACACCCCAAGACACCTTGGTGGTGGTGGACGATCTCATGACGGAAACGGACAGTCGAATTACCCGTCTCTTTACCAAAGGAAGCCATCATCGTCGGTTGAGCATCATCTACATCGTGCAAAATCTCTTCAGTAAGAACAAAGAGCACAGGAACATTAGTTTGAATGCTCAGTATGTGGTGTTATTCAAAAACCCCAGAGACGCTTCACAAATTACGCACCTGGCCCAACAGATGTACCCTAAAAACACGGCCTTTGTACGAGAAGCCTTTGAAGATGCTACCCAACCCGCTCACGGGTATCTACTCATTGACTTGAAACAAGACACCCCCTCCACCCTGCGATTGCGTACCCTCATTTTTTCCGGCGAGGTGCAGACGGTGTACACACCCAAATAAAAGATAAAAGATAAAAGATAAAAGAAGAAGACAATCCACTCTAGCCGTCATTCATCATCATGTCTGCACGCGTACGCAAGCACGCGCCGGCCCTGCGCGTATTACGCAGCGCGCCACCGGGGGTGGGCCGGGCCCTGGTGCGCGGGGTGGATCCCGACTTGGTACGGTGTTTGTGTGAAGTGGCACATAATGTGTTAAAAGGCAATGTTCCACTCAGTCCTCTGCAGAAAGGGGAATTGCAACGGCACAAGGCGGGTCTCCGAACGTTGGTGAAGAAGACGGGTAGTGTCAAGAAAAAGAAACAGGTGTTACAGCGAGGTGGATTTCTCGGCGCACTCCTCGCACCCTTAGCCGCTAGTGTACTGGGACCGTTACTAGGCTCCATCTTGGGACGCTAACGTCATCATGGAACATACGAAAAAAATGATGCTGGTCGAACCTCGACTGTTACAGAGTTTGCAATCACCCTATCCCGTACCTGCCACAGTGCAACAACTCCAGTCTCTGGATGAAGAGATGAATAGTATACTCCAACGTCGACTACCCGATCACGAGAAAATTCAACTCTACCATCAAAAGCTGAACCAGTACCAGACGTTTATGGATCAATATAGAGGGAGTAGTAGTAGTACACCACAACTACCCACAACGCCCACACTGACATCCCCGTCACCACCTTCACCTGAGCTGGAAGAGGAAGTGTTGACCAGTGTGCATAAAGCCTTCAAGACCAAGGCACGTTTATTGTTGGACCGGGTGAAACAGAATTCCGATATGAGTTGGAACGCTGAAGGAAAACTGTTCATTCGAAACAAAGTGGTGCCGGGGTCTCATATGACCGATTTGATCAACGATATGGTACGTTCTCGCAAACACTCTAATCCACCGGGCTGGGAAGTCTTTGCTCAGGGATTAAAAGACATACACACCCCTCAAGAATTGGTAGGGAATCCTAACCGTTGGGCCTTTATGCAGCAATCGACCCGACACCAACCTCCACCCTCCTCCTCTTCTTGGGACTCCATGTCACCGCCGCCGCCGCCGTCCAAAATACCACAACCACGACGGGGACGTAGCCGATCTAAGTCAACGCGACGATCACAACGCCGAGGTAAGGCGCCCAAGACCTGGGGGGGGGTGGGCCCTTACTGGGAACCCTACTAATAACTCCTATAAAAACCCGGTGCAGAAGCCAGAACAACCCAGTCGTCATGTTTTACCTGACGTTGCCCAGTAATAGCTCACTCGAAGTGTTTCCTGACAACACCTTGACCAAGTATGTCACTCAATTACCCCAACCGTTACATTTACCTGGACGATGGGAATGTGGACTGGTGGATATTCAATACCCTTACTCATGGTACAACGTACAAGACCAAGAAGTATGGTACGAAGTGACCTACCAAGGTAAAATCTGCAGACTGACTCTCCCCGAAGGCCAATACGATACGCCCCAGAAGTTCAGTCAGGGTCTGATGGCCTTGTTGGAGTACAAGGCTCTAAAGGAGAGCACGGCTAGTGCAACACGCCTGATAGCCTTTCGCTTCAAGAAAAACGTGTTCTTCGATGTCAACGTACACAACGACAAGAGCTCTATCATGCTGAGCCCTAACGTGGCTGTGAAACTCAGTCCTACACTACAGCAAATGTTACAGCTGCCTAACAGCGTCTACACGGGTCCCACCATTGACAACGGTACCATGTTGATGGATATGAAAGTAGGTATGTACGCACTGTACGTCTACTCGGACGCAGTGGACAGCCATATTGTGGGTGATGTGAACACACCTCTGTTACGGGTGGTGCCCATTAGCAAGACGTATGGCGATCAAGCCACCCACAGTTTCAACCCTATAATGTTCCTGCCCGTACGACATACCGATATCAACACGATCACGGTGGATATAAGAGATGACACGGGACGCCCGATCCCATTCGAACGAGGAAAAGTGGTGCTGACACTTGCTTTTCAACAAACCCGCTCTCCTCACTTCGTATAATGTACGTACCTTACCAGTGCCATACGCCCAGCTATGCCGACTACTACAAGAAACAAACGGGCGGAGGCTTGCCCATGTTTAGCGGTGCACGCATGCAACGAGGTCACGGATTGGAGAACATACTGGGCAGCATTGTGAAAACGTTTTTACCCTTGGTGACACGGGGTGTCAAAGCGGTGGGGAAACAAGCGGTACGCAGTGGATTGCGCGTGGCCGGTGATGTGATGGGAGGCACAGCACCCCGACAAGCCTTCAAACGACGGGCTAAAGAAGCGGGCGGCGTCTTGATCGCCAAAGCCCTTAAAAGACAAACTCCGACACAGCGAAGAGTCATTCGACGTCCAACACACCGACGACGCACACCCCAGAGGAGGACTAAGACCAGGACGAATAAGAAGAAGAAGAGGAGGAGTAGTAGTAGTAGGAGAGACATCTTCGCATAATGGCATTCATTCACTCCGAGTCGTGTCCGTCTACCAACGGTGAATTGGATTTGTGGACTATTCCACCCACCCAAACCAGTGTAGCCGAAGGACGTTGGGTAGAACATCGACCCCTGGCTAGCCTGACGGGGGTGGGCCCCGTGGAATTTACCATTGAAAACAAAGATACGGCCTACCTGGATTTAACCCACACGTACTTGTACGTGAAAGCCAAAATAATGGACAACGACGGGACGCCCATAGCGGACGATGCGGTAGTAGGCCCGGTGAATCTTTGGCTGCACTCCTTGTTCCAACAGGTGGATATAGGTCTGAACGATAAAATCATCAGTACGTCCACCAATACGTACCCGTACCGAGCCTACATGGAGACGCTGTTGTCGTACGGCAGTGATGCCAAAAAATCACACTTACAAGCTCAGCTGTACTTCAAGGATACACCCGGAGTCATGGACAGCCTGCTCGGTGGCAATAATGGATTCGTCGTACGCAAAAGAATGGCAGCCCAAAGCAAGTCCATCGAGATGATGGGACGACTGCACGCCGATCTGTTCCTGCAAGACCGCTACATGATGAACGGTGTATCCATCAAGATCAAGTTGATCCGTTCCTTACCCGCGTTCGCCTTAATGGGCGGTGGAGTCGGGGGTGTCAATTACAACATCGTCATTGAAGATGCAGCCCTGTTTGTCCGTACGGTAGATTTGCAACAGGGCGTGTTGCTGAGTCACATGGAAGCCTTATCGAAAAAAGCAGCCCTGTACCCCATCCGACGCGTACAAACCAAGGTGTTCTCTGTGCCAGCAGGTACGATGATGGCCAACCGTGAAAATTTATTTCTAGGGGATCTTCCTAAACGTCTTACCCTGGCGTGTGTGACCAACACCACTTTCAATGGAAATTGGGCTGAGAATCCGTTCAACTTTCAACATTTCAACATCAACTTTGTGGCACTCCACGTGGCCGGCCATCAAATTCCAGCCCGTCCATTACAACCGGACTTTGCTAACAAAAACTATGTGCGGACCTACCTAAACCTGTTTACAGCCACAGGACAAAACAACCAGGACGAAGGCAATACCATCACTCGAGACGACTTTAGCCGTGGGTACACATTGTTCGCCTTTGACCTCACCCCCACCTTGGAACACGATCATCAACTGGCTTTGCTGAAGAAAGGAAACCTACGGTTGGAACTGCGTTTCGCCAACCCTCTAGCCCACACCATTAACGTGATTTGCTACGCCGAGTTTGATAACGTCATCAGCGTGGATCAGCAAAGAAACGTGCTGTGTGACTACGCCAGCTAAGAGTCATCATCATCATGGATACAGAGCAGCTGATGGGCATACTCCAGCGAGATCCGAAGATCCCCTTTCGAGGTGTGTTTCCACGCAATGTGTTTCGGACCCACTCCACCACCCCAGGAGCCTACATCCTGAATACAGACACGAGGAGTCGACCCGGTGAACATTGGGTAGCTGTGTACGTGGACACCCTAGGCCAAGGCGAATACTTTGATTCCTACGGACTTGCACCCCTACATGCCGATTTGGTGAAATTCATGGACGTCTCTACTACAAAGTGGCGTTGGAATACTCAAAAGATTACAAGGACCCTTGAGTAGTGTGTGCGGACAGTACTGTGTGTTTTATCTCACTCACCGGAGTAGAGGACATTCTATGCCCACTATTGTACACATGTTTGATGATTATTGTCAAGCCGAAGACCGTGATGTCTTCGTCTATGACTGGACGGCCTCTCGTTTTAATGTGCATGCTCCATTTCTCTGGTTAACTTAAAAATGCACTGCGCGCGCAGGCCACTTGTTTATTATCACGTTATTGTTATGACGTTGTTGTTCTGACGTTCATTGATGTTGAATAAAAGATGAAAAAACACAAAAAATGATTTGACTTTTTTTTTATTTAAGTCAACAAGAAGGGTTACACTATATATACAAATAGAATACAGGGTACAAATAGTAGTGGTATGTACACATAGAATAGTAGTGGTATGTACATACAAGTGGTACAAAAAATTCTGTCAGGAGTAGGATTCGAATCTACGACAGCATTCGCCGACCAGCACTTAATACCGGCGCCTTAGACCACTCGGCCATCCTGACTTTTACAGTTTTATAACTCGTGTATCAACAGTTATAGTTCGACATTGTTCACAAGTCCAAGTAGGTGGTGCTCACACCGTCGGCCAACACTTTTCGTTTCGGATAAAAGAAAGTAAAGGCGTCTCGTTGCTGGATGTACGTGCGCATCTGCTGGTCCACCACGCGAAATCCTCGGTTAGTGCCACTCGCACTGGCCTGGCTTTGCAGCACGTTCAAGTACAAGGCTTTGTCGATGTTGGGATCGCGCCGGCTCACTCCTTTGCAGCTAAACTTATTTTCCTCTCCTCCTCCTCCTCCGTAACAGTAATACGTCTTGGAGGAGAGACCAATCATAGCATCCCCACTCCACTCCAGCTTGAACAGGCCCGGCGTACGCTTATCGTACTGGTAATGATGGTCACGTCGAGGTAGCCACTGGTCCCGTTCCGCTTCATACTGGGCCCGTAACTCCGGTTTCACCAGGGACTCCCAATCCGCATTAGAGACGGCCATGTAGGCCGAGTCGGTATCCATTTCAATGAGTTGCCAGTCTGATGGATTAAAATAGACACCCATAAAATCATAGAGAAACTGCAGCATCCTCAGCTTGGCCACCTGATATACCATACATCCAATCTGCAGGGGTAGATTGTAACGGATAGTCTTCTTGGCTGAAGTGACTTCATAGGTGTCGTCATCGATGACCTCCACGGACCGAAACAGAGGAGAATTCACTTTTTTGCGGGCTTGGGCAGTAGTACAAATGTTCACGTTGACGTGCTTATCCTGGTTCGTTACCGCTTTCCGTAATAACCATTGCCAGTGAGCTTCCAACATTCACCGATGATGGCCTCACTCGGGTATTCATCACCTTGACGACGGGCCGACGTCACGATGTCGGCATTCTCCGCAAAACAAGCGTCGGGTACGTACTGTATCACTTGATATATTTGGGTAATTTCCAAACCGTGGTTCATGTACCACTGCAGTAAGGGAGTGCCCAGCAAGATTTTTTCGGCCCACATACTACCAATCAACATCCGTCGAGGTTGAGGCAAACACTCGTGTTGCTCCGCATAGGCCCTCATGGTGTCCCCAATATCATCCCGACCCACCAGCGTGTTCTTAAAGACGGGAGGGCACTGGGCGAAGAGAGGCTTGAGAGTGTCGGGAACATGCAAATCACATTCGACAAAGCCGTAGAGGTCCCCCGAACGAATGGCGTCCAACATCTGTGGCAGACTCAGAAGTCGCCGATGACTCAAGGGGTACTCACGCTCTTTTAGGAAACGTCGTAAATGGGGCAGGGCCTGGCACATCGTGTGAAATTCACACTCCCACATTTCAATCAGATGGTATCCTCTCTCTTTCACATAATCACCGTTCGCCACCACTTCTTCCCGTAATTCTTGCGGTGTTTTTCCACGTCGCTCGTTGAAGCGTCCAGCGCTGAAATGGCATTCGTGGCCGTGCCAATAGCAACCGTAAAATTGGAATACGGTGGGTGTGCTACCCACCAGGGCAAACCCATCGACGGGAAGTAGACGATCTCCTATGCGCTTCTCTGTGGCGTTGGTCTGGTGTCGTATATAAATCGCCCGTCGATAGGCTTCCCAATCCAACCACTGATCAGCCAGATGCTTGTAGGGTGTACGTTGCGGTGTAAAATGCCGATCTTCCGCCAACCAACGTGTATAGTGGCCACTGGGCATAGGTTGGGCCAGCGACCACAGGTACAAGGCATTCGCATCGAAACCGATGATCTTAGCACAGGGTTTTCCACTGGGGAGAGTAGTGACGTCCTTCTCGTGATAACGGTGAAAAATAAGACTCGGTCCGCCGACAATGTTCTGCTTTAGACAATCATGCATGTCTGCATCTTTTTGCTGTATCAGCGAGAAGCACGTAGCACACTCTTGAAAAAGATGGCGAAGCGCCAGACCCGGTAAACTCAAGCACTCCTTGAAGATGTCGACGTGCATTTGGCGACGAAAGAGTTGCACCATTTTCTCGGCCGCTTCCAGGAAAGGAACTACATCTAGGTTATTATACCATATCAGGAAATCTCGCAAGGTCTGCATATGTTCATCGTTCCATACCTGCTGTAGTTCCCGGTACGTGTCTTCCGGACATTCCACTTGCTTCAAATCATCAAAGAAGGCGTGCCGGGGTGGCAACTGTGTTTCCTGCAAACGGTCGAGCGATGATATATACGTGTAAGGAAACCTCCCTTTGGTTTGTGCACAGTTATAGGCCTTGACCCACTGATCATAGCTACAATTAGGAGCTAGGTAGTTCCGTACATCCAGGAAATGCAGTGATGTGGTAGTGAGGGCCATATGATTATTGATCTTCTTGATCACGGACTTGATGGTATTAGCCTGGGCCAAGTAAGGGTAGAGAAATTCCTTCACCATGTTAAGATCGTATCGCCCCGAGTTGAAGCCGAGCACCGGTAACTGGCCTAGGTATTGTAGGAAGCGCACTTTCAATTTCTTCGCATACGGTTTCGGTAAAGGCACATCCTGCGACTGCAGAGGCTGCGACTGGGGCTCCGACGACTCGGGCTCCGACGACTCGGGCTCCGACTCTTCATCGTCACTAAACGCTACACCCGGTATAGGAATCCGATCGTCCAGCTGGTCCAGTACGTCCTGGAACTTGGACACCAATAGTTCTGTACTAGCCGCACTGACTTGCTCTAAATACTCCATCATGCGGGTGATCAACTCATGGGATTCCCCCGTGGACACGAAACACACCGGAGCCAGGTACGTTGCTGGAAATACTGACACTCAGAGGAATATGGCGCTGCGTCCACTGCGTTTTCGCTGAAAACATGTCCATGGGCTCCAACAGGGCCTCAAAATCGTAACACGCCCCGTAGGGAAAATAACGATCCGCCTCCGGTATCATCACACCCTCATCGGCCAGTTCCTGGAAAATAGTAGGCGTATTATGATACACTCCACCCGGATATACTCGCTTGACACTGTTGTCACAGATTTTCTCGTGGCGATGTAAGTCGTGGGAGCGATGAAACACACGATGGCATTGGGCACAACTGAAAGACTGAGCGTACTGACTCATATTGGAGATCAGCGAAAAATGACTCACGCCATTGTCGTCGAACACATTGACTTTCATCGTAGCAGCATACCGTTCTGTTGAACGACGAACCAATTCAGCCACAAATGTATCCTCCTCTTCGCATCGTAATCGGTATACAAAGATATTGATGTCGAACAGTGTTTCCACGTCATCCAAATTCTTGAACGGCACTCCACGGAAGTGCCGCTTATCCAAGTCTTGCTGCTGTAAATACTGTTCCCAATAGTCATCGGCCACTGTGTCACAAGCCTGGGGGTTACACTCGTCCACATGCACGGCCAAACACCGAAACAGACATTTCCGGTCTTTGTAGGGCCCCTTTACCCCTGCTGTTAATGCATACAGGCCGGGTCGATGAAGCAACCACGGAGGGAGTAGTACAGGAGCACCGATAGGATGATCTCTCATTTTCGTGACGAAAAATGTGACGTTGGTCACCATTTCCACAAGCCATTGGGTATTGGGGCGTTGCAACCGGGCCCATTCCAATGGATCCAACGTAGTCAATTGGTCGATGAGTGGCTCCAGAGAAATCGCATCCGTCACCGTGAACGGCTGATCAAACACATAGGTATTATTGCTGGGATAATAATACCGCACCTGATCCGTCTCCTTGTGCCGTAAAATGTACCCGAATGTCATATTCAACTTGAACGCTGTCATCTGATCTCTGAAAATGTTCTCGGCATAGGTAGACAGATACGTGAGGTCCTGCAGCCGAAAGTTATACAAGTCCAATAGACGACGGTCACGGTGAAAACAATGGCGTATGGTAGCCCAGTGACGTTGATAAATGTCCCTCACACGCTCGTCTTCAGGCAAGACTTCAACCGGAGGTGCTGCTGGATCCCAGGGAAAATCTTCTCCACGTCTCATGCTTTTCGTCTCATACAAGCGGATAGGCAAGCAGGCAGACAGACAGGCAAGGCTGGCAGGCGGGTCAGGTCAGGTAAGTCAGATTGCAATGAATACACCCCTACCCTAAAAATCGACTCCTTTTATACGTTTTTCTACAATCCGCCATCTTGCACCCACCACCCATCCACCACCCACCACATTAGCGGCCATCTTGCACCCACCACCCATCCACCACCCACCACATTAGCGGCCATCTTGCACCCACCACCCATCCACCACCCACCACATTAGCGGCCATCTTGCACCCACCACCCATCCACCACCCACCACATTAGCGGCCATCTTGCACCCACCACCCATCCACCACCCACCACAGCGGCCATCTTGCACCCACCACCCATCCACCACCCACCACAGCGGCCATCTTGCACCCACCACCCATCCACCACCCACCATACACCACACGCATGCGCACATCGCCACTTCTGACGTCACAACAGGTTCTGCGCATGCGCAGTGAAGCGCTGTTTGTTCAATTGACGCTTTGTATACTACTCTCTTTGCTCAGTTTCTGTGAAGTCGCGCTGACTGACATCGTGAGGTGATGCGAAATCCGAATTCGACAATGAAAGCGAGACAGCGCGAAAGAGGCGGAATATGGAACAATCTGCTTGAACCAATGTCTTTGCAGATAGATATTATTGCAAATATGACAAAAAGTCGACAATTTGATCTGAAACAGATGCAAAAAAGTGTATTGAATGTTGGAATATTTACTTTCTGCTTTATCAGAGACGAACTCAGGCCATGCAAAGTTTAAACTCATTTGAATGTTAACTGGCAACAAACTGTTACAATTTCTGCTGAACTTTGCCACAGTTAAGATAAAAGATGAAGCTCATTTGGATCTTGACGCCTACTGGAAATATAGTCAAGTAAAATTTCACATAGAAGATAACTGACAATGCTTGTTCAGAACCAAAAACAATCCCCTCATGCCAGGGGCTCCAAATTTTGACGGGCGGCAAAAAAAACAAACAAAAAAAACAAAAAAAACAAACAAACAAACAAAAAAAAAGGGAAAGAAACAGAAGATCACATATCTTTATCAATTGTTGCATAATACAGGGAAAGTAAATTATTCATCATCAACAATGCTTACCAGTAGGACTAGAATACGGTTGCAGTCGATCAGTGAAGAAAGCAACAGATTGGCGATTTCTTGCTCAATGATCTCATGTGACTTTCTCCGAGAAACGAATAATGTACTTCAATCCAATCAAATATCGCCCATTTGGACGAAAAAAGGTCAACACGGTTGAAAATATATTTTCAAAACTTTTTCACTATAAACTTACGTTTTCAAATGAGATCACGATCATTTGTTCAGTATGAACAAACGAGAGATACAAACTCTCAAATAATTTTCACAGAGAAACCTTAGAAATAAAGGTATAAAATAGACACGAAGGTGTGTAAATATGATAAATATGGATAATTCCCGTTAGTATTCCAAGAAAGGACCACTAAGCCGGAGTTATTTTTGATAACTAAAAATACTTGGTATGCTGAAGAGAAAGCAAAGCGATCTGACTAACGGAGCTCATGCGGTCAGATACGCGTCAATGCACCGCCCCTGATATCGAAGCAAAATAGTATTGTCTAAGGATTAACTTGAAATTATAGTGCAAACCCGAGATTGAATGATCATTTGAGCTTGTATATCGGTGTAGATATCGCCACTGTTATAAGACATTTCCACACAAATTAAAGTTCAACTTTTAAAATCTTTAAAATCTTTCAGAGCTCATGCGGTCAAATACGCGTCAATGCACCGCCCCTGATATCGAAGCAAAATAGTATTGTCTAAGGATTAACTTGAAATTATAGTGCAAACCCGAGATTGAATGATCATTTGAGCTTGTATATCGGTGTAGATATCGCCACTGTTATAAGACATTTCTACACAAATTAAAGTTCAACTTTTAAAATCTTTAAAATCTTTCAGAGCTCATGCGGTCAGATACGCGTCAATGCACCGCCCCTGATATCGAAGCAAAATAGTATTGTCTAAGGATTAACTTGAAATTATAGTGCAAACCCGAGATTGAATGATCATTTCAGCTTGTATATCGGTGTAGATATCGCCACTGTTATAAGACATTTCCACACAAATTAAAGTTCAACTTTTAAAATCTTTAAAATCTTTCAGAGCTCATGCGGTCAGATACGCGTCAATGCACCGCCCCTGATATCGAAGCAAAATAGTATTATCTAAGGATTAACTTGAAATTATAGTGCAAACCCGAGATTGAATGATCATTTCAGCTTGTATATCGGTGTAGATATCGCCACTGTTATAAGAAATTTCCACACAAATTAAAGTTCAACTTTTAAAATCTTTTACCGCTCAAATGCTCTCAGTGAGCGCCAATTTACCATCAAATCTACGCTCTCACACTCTCCCCCCAAGCCCCCCCCCCCAAACACCACAACTTGTCTACGCCCTTGATATAACATGTACTGCACATACAAGTTAGGATAATAAAATTGACGAAAGTATGTTAGCTAAGAAATTCCATATTTCACACATCCCCCAGAAATGGAAGATGGACGATACTCTCGGGGAGAGGTCATTCATCTCAGAGTAGAAAAACAAAATGCATAATTCATTAAAATGATATCCAAAGTTCATAAAATACTCCGTATTCATAGCTGAGTTCGTTATCCGCAATATCAGTGAAATATCGTGAACGATTATACAATTATCATAGTCCATGTTCACAGCGTAAGGTCATAATTCCATAGCTACCAAAATATTTCAACGCAAATACTCTAGGTATGTGATACAATATGCCAGTCACACCTGAAGTAGTGTGCACATGTCAAGTATGACCAAAACAATTGCCTGAAAACATTTCAAGCCCTGCAGTCGCGAAGTCAAAATAATGTGCCAAACATTACACAAAATCAAAACAATTTACAAAACATGACACAAAAAGAAAACAATTCGCCAAAACACTACATGGAAAGCAAAGCAGTTTACCAAAACATTACATGTACATGAAAATCAAAACAAAATGGCCAAAACAAATAACATTTAACTGTATCAAAATATAACATGAAGCTGCGCTATCGAAACCCCTCGGCTCTGAACCCCAGCTATTATAATGTAAGGGTGTCTCTACCAATTGATTGGCTTGTGGGAAGAAATATTTACCCCTGGTACTGTAAGTGTACTTTCTTTGAAAAAAAAAGAAAAGTTTTCCTCCCCTTAAATTAATTTGTTTCTGGAATAAATTGAAAGAGCTGTATCGATGTCTCACCAAAACAACAGTACACATGGCTAGATAAATACAGTACATGTATACTAAATGGCACATGTATGTCATTTTCAAAACAGATTTGTAAGCATTCTTTGCATTGTCTAAGAAAATAAATCAATAAATCAGTCATCCAATCAATAAATAAATGTGATAGTATACTAACATGATATAGAAATAATATGCAAACTTAACATAGAAATTAGTGGATTTTGTTAGACAAGGGGCATACTTTCTGACACGACTCATTTTTGATAGGCATCTAGTGTCATTTTCAAAACAGATTTGCAGGCATTCTTCGCATTGTGTAAGAGAATAAATCAATAAATCAGTCATCCAATCAATATATAAATGTGATAGTATACAAACATGATATAAAAATTATATGCAAACTTAACATAGGAATTAGTGGATTTTATTAGACAAGGGGCATAACTCTGCAAAATACTTTCTGACACGACTCATTTTCGATAGGCATCTAGTTCAGGTCAAGAGAAACAACCGTATCACGTTAGGATGTTGTATATGGAACGGTTCTGAAATTATCACAATAAATCATAAATGGATTTTTATTTGTAAAAAGGGGCATAACTCTGCAAAATATGGTCCGAGATGACTCATTTTCGATAGGCTTCTGATTTACGTGAAGATAAATAGATGTAACAAGTTTGGTTGCCATGCATGAAACGGTTCTGTAGATATCGCGGTAACGGATTTTATTAGACAAGGGGTGTCTAATTCCGCTTAACCCGGGGCTAGGGGCCGTATGAGCCCATGTACTTCAAGATCCTCATGGTACTCATATGAACAGTCACAATCAAAGCGTGACTGAGGTACATCATTTTTAGATGACGACTCTATAACGAATATTATGGATTAAGAATACTGATCAGCGATACGGATTTGATATTTTGGAACATCATGATGTCTTGCCGGCATCATTGAAACTGTTGACCGCTTCTCTCTTGCAGGAAACAAGCCTATGTTTATGTATACTTTTGTCTTTTTGAATTTGGTGCTAATACTGTTATATGGAAATGGAATAGGTCTTTGGATTATGGACGCGGATATTCTCTAATGGACGACGGCTGGATTATGAATGACGGACTAGACGCTTGTAATTTGCAAAATACTTTCTGACACGACTCATTTTCGATAGGCATCTAGTTCAGGTCAAGAGAAACAACTGTATCACGTTAGGATGTTGCATATGGAAGAGTTCTGAAATTATCACAATAACAAATCATAAATGGATTTTTATTTGTAAAAAGGGGCATAACTCTGCAAAATATTGTCCGAGATGACTCATTTTCGATAGGCTTCTGATTTACGTGAAGATAAATAGATGTAACAAGTTTGGTTGCCATGCATGAAACGGTTCTGTAGATATCACGGTAACGGATTTTATTAGACAAGGGGCATAACTTTGCAAAATACTTTCTGACACGACTCATTTTCGATAGGCATCTAGTTCAAGTCAAGAGAAACAACTGTATCACGTTAGGATGTTGTATATGGAAGAGTTCTGAAATTATCACAATAACAAATCATAAATGGATTTTTATTTGTAAAAAGGGGAATAACTCTGCAAACTATTGTCCGAGAGGACTCATTTTCGATAGGCTTGTGATTTACGTGAAGATAAATAGATGTAACAAGTTTGGTTGCCATGCATGAAACGGTTCTGTAGATATCGCGGTAACGGACGGACGGACGTACGTACGGACGTACGGACAGCCGTACATGATGACGACAATACCCCTAGGCCAAAGTTGGCCGAGGGGTAAAAACTCAAACCTAAGCTAATGTCAATCAGAACAAACAGAAGCACACTTATTTCGGAACAAAATTAACATACCATTTCATTGCAAGAAAACCTATGATGTCAGTAGAAAGGATTCACACGAGGAGACTCGATCAGTTATGACAAAAGTATTCTGCACAAAATGACAATGCACATTGTCCAATTCATACCACTGCATGGTATCTCAATATTGTTGCAACAAAAATAGTCAAACACAGACACAAGTATCCTGTGGTTATGTCTCAAACATCTTTCTATGGTTATCACCAAGTATCAGATTTCTCTAGCATGGTCAGTGCTAATCCATACCTCATCCCGAAAGGTTAACATTTGGACCTTATGTTACTCATTATGAAAGCTAAAAGTTATATGGTTGACACGGACACAATATGTACTGCATTTAAGGAAGTTGTCAATAGTGTTAACTGAAACCAATTTGTCATCCAACGTCTTAGACTGATATCTGAGGAGCTAAACAATAATAATAAAAATTCAGGATGATACAAAATCAAATAACTACATTTAACCACAGATATCCGGGGATTGTAGGGGTTCGTCAGCCGACATCAACCAGGCTTCCATAGCCTATACCAAGCATTTATATGCTACAATCACTAGTACTTACATGTACCCAGTGTATCAAGGACCTATCAATATACACGATAACCTTAGTTTCATTTAGCTCAAAGGCGTTAAGTGTTTAGCTTACCAGCTATACTATTTTGGAAACCGATCACGATAAATGTCCTAATAAAACATCATTGTGGAATCACATCACAATATTCTCATTCAAAGTTCAAAGGCTAGATTTAGCAATCTGCAAATCACTAAATTTATCAGTCACAAAATTCATGCAATCTACCAGTTTCATGATTGATTTATTAACTTCACTGAGCATGCAGTATTATCGATAAGACACAAAACGAAACGTGCACAATATATGAAAGATGCCAACAGTTCATATAAGGCATTACCATGGCACACATAAGATGATTATTCACGGGAGAGAGAGAAAATTAAGGTTGAACCTCGCGTTCAATACATGTTACCAGCCTGTCTGAGGATTCAGTCCAGAATGTTCCAAGAAAGTTATGAGAATACAATGTATCAGAGTTCGTTAGGGCATGACCCATTGTTGTAAATTACAAACCATTCATCACACGCACTATTTTCAATCAATGGGAAAGTCACAATGTCAGACAGAAAGTTCGAGGAAGTCCAGGTAGAAAATATACCACATCACAGTTATGTTCAATCACTAGCCATTATAAAGCTCTGTTAAGCAAAATGAATCAAACTGTATCTGTAGATACTGTATCCACGGAATGGACTCGTTGCAGAGGTTTCTGGCACACGCTGCCACGTCACCAAGGAAGAGGAGAAACATGTCGCTGTTATAGGAAGGAACGGTGTTTGAGTCGATCCCATCACTGAGATGATGGATATCACTCATGGCAGTTGTGGACATCAGTTTGGAGTTCCGTCCAGTCAGAATTACAAGGCAGTTCAAGGAGAACTCACACGAGGAGTTGAACAGGATCGCACATTTCACAATGGCCAACATACAAGGGCAACAAATGTCTTCGTCAGTCACAATCTGGGTGATTTACCGTCTGCAATACCTCAGCAGGTGCAAAAAGGAAGGAGGGTGCCAGCAGGTCGCCAAAATATGCCAGAATAGGCCGTCCTCGTGATGGGATTCGAGGCTACCACCACCGGTATCGCCAAATAAGCTTTTCTATCTTCTATCCTGGCAAGCTCGCCATTGTAGAATTTTCGGTCTTCAAGACGACAACGGATTGTGCGCGGTCTTAGGTATTATAAGGCAAGGTCGTCTGTTGACTCGGGAGATGATGTCTACAAAACCCGTTCCAGATATATAGATTCCAGCTTCGGCTACGAGATTTCTCGAAGGCTTAGATGAATGACAACAGAACAACCATTGCTGAATATAGTTTTTACTATATGCATTTTCATTCCAGCTTACAACATTTGTGGACTCTGCTGATGGCCTCTAGCGGTAGTGGTAGGACAGTAAATGATGGAATAAAACTGTAATTTGGGAACCGTCAGACATTCTCTTTTATACTGCCCTAAATGAATGAGTGCAGTGTCAAACTCGTCAAACTCTCAGCACAGTTATGACAATGAAACTGGCTAACTGTCTCCAAACCAATACATGCAAATCAAATTTGGGTTCCATGCAGTACAAGTCCAGTGCGTTTACTTATCCACGCCACTAAATCATATAGCTGAATATCGAAGATCGGATCTGACGCCTACTGGAAATATAGTCAAGTAAAATTTCGCATAGAAGATAACAGACAATGCTTGACCCTATAGGTCGTTGGATGGGATGTTTGTATTAATAGGCAGCATTCAGAACCAACAGCAATTCCCTCATGCCAATCTGTCAGTATCTAATACAACATGTACTGCACATAAAGTTAGGATAACAAAATTGACGAAAGTATGGTAGCTAAGAAATTCCATATTTCACAATATGAAGTCAGAAAGCCGGTGTCCGTTTTCATGGTGCAGAGTGTCGTGTGTGGAGTCATTTTCAAAGCGTTTACATCAACAGATACATATGGCCACTGTTTACACATCAATAGTACACATCGCCATAGTGTACGCATCAACAGTACACAACACCATAGTGTACGCATCAGCAGTTCACATCGCCATAGTGTACGCATCAGCAGTAGGCCTACACACGTGTACGCATCAACAGTACCCATCAGCGTAGTGCGAGCCGCATCAACAGCTACACATCATCGTAGCGTACGCATCAACAGCTACACATCGTCATAACATACGCATCAACAACTACTCATCGCCATAGTTAATTTTTTTGTGTACATCAAAAGACAAAATAACCAACGTGCCACAAATGATTGACATGTTGTAGAATGTTTCGGCACATGGTATACCGAACATTCCTGTCAGAATGCATTAGATTGACAGGTACTAGCAGATAATACAGGAGAGTGATCGAGTGAAAACACTACCAGAAAAGATTACTACTGGTAATATACGGGCGCTCATATATAAGAATGCACCCTTTTGTTAGCGTGTCAGGTATTCTTAACTGACGAGTGTATGTTTCGTCAAAATGGGCCCAATATATTTTGTGACCATACTCCATCTCCGTGATCTCTGCGTATACTGATAAAAATAGTAACCTAGTAAGGCTAAGTGTAGTAATACATGATCAGTATAACCGGTGTATGGAAAGCTTTACTTTTGCTTCAGGGATTATGGAAATTATGCTATAAACTTTTCAGGATATATATGACCTAAATGTTGGAGAGTGACATACTAGTTAATGTGTTATGTATTTACATACCAAATTTAAGCGTTGTCATCGATCCACCTTTTTACCGTAGTACGATTTTTTCTATTCAAACAAGAAGATAAGAGAGCAAAACAACATGTACTACAACGCACATAGACCATACGTTAAGTAAATAGCTCCTTTTTCCTGTCAAAACTGTGCGTTTTTAAGCTCTTGAAATGTTATTTTACAACATGCTTGCAGGAGTGATGTACTTACTCGACACTAACACTCAAACATAGCATGCCGTTTTGTGTCTAGACTGGTACTTCTCTTTGCGTAATCGACATGACGTAAATGACGTAAATGTTACAGTTTCTTTGTCAAAGTCAAGAAATAATATGTAGCTGGAGAACATGTACACTCTTCAGGATATATATGCCCTGGATGTTGAAGAATTGCAAAATGTCTTATTTGTTAACAACCAATGTTAAACCATCCAGCAATTGTGGTACCGGTACTATGTTAATGTACCATCTATGATTGTGATTATATGTACTGTCCCATCTTCGTACGTGTAAGGCATGTTTCAGACGGCATGCTTTTTCATAAACGATGTCCCCAGTGGTATTGATAGAGAGAGTGCAGTGAATTCTTTTCCTTCAAAGCGTTTGTGGCTTATATTTCGTTAGATATGAACGAAAAAAATCATCCAGTTCTAATAACCCCTCATGGCTTCTTTTTCAAGTTACCCAAGTTACTTTGCGCCCAGGGTTATGTAGATAAGCCTCAATATGATATGGTATGAAGTCGGAAAGTGTTCGTTTCATGATGCGGAGTGAGGTGGGAGGTCATTAGCTACATATTGTCATGTTACATATCCCTTAACAACGCAACGACCATTGACATCGCATTGCGACGTTAAGGGTCGACATGACGGCTCTTAACCTCGCAAGGAAAATTGCGACGTAAATTATACACTTTGTAGATGTCGTGACCTTTGACACTCAGTTATCTTATGAGGGCTTCCAGGTCAAGTTCAGTCGTGGATGACCTTGGCCTATTTTTAAACGTCGCTGAAGTCATAATATGAATGATATATGTTTGTGGAAGCGAGACAAGTTCACCTAACCTAGAGAAACACAATCATCTATTATGTGACCACATGTATGATGCGTGATGCACGATGACAATTGTCCAATACCATTTTGACCTACGGCTTGAAACACGTTGGAACCTTTAACAGACATTGCGATATGAATGGTCCATCATGTCGATATTTTTCTCAGAGTGATGTTAAGGATCTACATAATGGCCCTTAACAATTACGACAATTTTGTCATTAGCAGTTGTCAGGTCGCCAGCTAATGTCACAACTGCGTTGTGACAATAGCCGGCGACTTTGTCACTCAAAAATAAATGATACTAGTGAACATGTTGACGATTATTGACACAACTGGCAAAAATATATTACACATGATGTATGACTAAATCATTGATATACTTGCAATAGCAACCACTAATGATACAATAGTCATAATTGCCTCATTAGTGGTCGTCTCTGCATGCAGAGTCGCCTGCTAATGACGCAATTACGACATTAGATGGTTACCTGACAACTGCTAATGACACATGTCGTTATTAGTTGCAACAGCGCATCGCCATAGTGAATTTTTGTGTAGGCTACACCAAAAGACAAAATATACTCAACGTGCCAGAAATTATTGACATGTTGCAAAACGTTTCGTAACGTGGTATCCCGAACATTCCCACCAGAATGCATTAGATTGACAGGCACTGGCAGATAATACAGGAGACAAACTTCAATTACAAGACAAGTGAAAACACCGCCAGAAATGACTACTACTTGTTATATACGAGCACTCACATGTAGCCAATCTTGTTAGCCGGTCAGGTATTCGTATCTCACGAGTATCTGCTCGTCAAATTGGGCCCAATATATTTGACGATCATATGTTTTCTGCACTTATACTGATAAAACACGAGAGATAAAACCAGTTACCTAAATAAGGCAGTAATAATACGGTCATAATACTACGTGAAGAAATACACTCATTGATCAATATTGCCGGCATATGGGAACGTTTACCGTTGCTTCATGGATTATGAAAATTAACCTATAAACTTTTCGGGATATATATGACCTAGATGTTGAAGAGTTACAAAATGTTTTATTTGTTCAAATCCAAAATTTAAGTGTTGTCATCGACCCTCCTTTTATCACCTATGCATTCGTTTCTCTACAAACAAGAAGAGAAGGCCACGATTTGTCTCGTGAACACCCACGTTGGTAAACTTTTAAACCATCCGCTTCAGACTCATTAGTCACTGAATATAGGCTAGAGTGAGTCTCCGTACCCTACAGATAGTATAAATATTGTAAGAGGGAGGATGACAATATTTGTATCTCGCGAGTATCTGCTCGTCAAATTGGGCCCAATATATTTGATGATCATACGTTTTCTGCGCTTATACTGATAAAACACGCGGGATAAAACCAGTTACTAGTTACCTATATTTGTTGAGGGACACGGAGACACTGCATAGTCGAGCACTGAATCAGTATAGGGCCTACCTCTCCCAGGTCCACGAATCCCGGGTCCTCGTACAAACCCAATTGCGTTCATCTATCCATTTTTGTTTTGCGTTCCGTTTACGTTCATTTAAAGCGACTTTAGAACCGGAACGATGAACGAAAAGAACGAAACGGACCTGATTAAAAACTGAACGGAACGAAACATGAACGAAGACAGAAGATCGTTGAACGATGAACGAAGACCTTTCTGACAGTAAACTGCCCCGTGGAGATCCTGGGGATTGACCTGGGATGTCGTTCAACGGTTGGGCACACTCCAGGCCATGATAAGAATAGGCTTCAGCCCCTCAGAGAGCTTGTCGTAAGAGGCGACTAACTGGGGTACTCGTGGGGTTCCTGGGTGTGAAAAGGAATGGGACCCCACCTGTGTGGTTTTCAGAAAAGGAATAGGAACCAAACGTTGTGATATGACTGAAATAGTGTTAAAAGCAACGTTAAATCATATTCATTCACGTACTCACTCACTATATGATATTACTGCGTTTAGATTTACAAGAATTTCAAGTTCCTACAAATGTTTGAAGCACGTACTCAATAGTAAACAATGTATGGATCATTGCAATAACAGTACCAAGCGTGGGAACTATTATTGAAATCGCTTGGGATCTAACGTGTACCTGGGCTACACTTTATGACTGATCAATACCGAACTGATATGCGTTTGATTATCATTTATTGGTTATATTTTTAATCAAATATTCACATGCGTTATTGGCGCTTGGATGAAGGCTATACGGTACGGTCGTAACTTGGTCTAGTCGTACATGTAGCAACTTTATTTGAATGAAAGTTCCTTACGGTAGAAGAAATATATAGTTTGAGCCAGCCGTTACACAGGCCCGCAAACCCAGAGTTTTAGGGGGTGTGAACGGTGGTGTTACGTTGAAGTGTCGAAATATGGGGTCTCTATATATAACCCCATGCTTGTATTTTTATATAAAGCATGGGGTTATATATAGAGACCCCATATTTCGACACTTCACCATAATACCACCGTCCAAACCCCCCAAAACTCTTGTTTTGCGGGCCTGTGCTGTGGCCGCTTCCAATTACACAATGGAATTAGGAAGATGAACTGATAGCGTAATATCGCACAGACTTGGAACAAAAATCAAAATATAAACAATAAACGCACGGAGATCTACCGCGGTTACGTGAAACAAGTTATGCCGACTAAATGTGCATTTTTTAGCCTCTCAAATAATCTTTAACCTTTTATTAATGGACAATCGCTCCATTGCATGCATGAAGAAGTTGAACACGTCTTTATAATACAAAAAAAACCCTGACAAGCGTCTATCCCATTTATTGCGAACAGAACCGTGAACGAAACGATGAACAGAACGAAATCACAGAAGACCGTTGAACGAAAACCGTTGCACGAAGACCGTAGAACGAAGACCGATGACCGTTGAACGCTAACGGAACGAAGAACAATGACTGATGAACGGAACGGAACGAAGAACGATGGCCGTTAGATGATAAATGAACAGAACGAACACAAAAGCCACACAAAAGTTTGAGTGAAATCAATCTGATTAAAATTCAGAGTTAATAACCGCTCCTCTATCTGACATGTCGCTAATTTGCGACATGTCCGACAGAGGAGCAGTTTATTAAGTCTGAGTTTTAATCAGATTGGAGTGAAATGTACCTGTTCACTCAAACTTGAGTTACATTTCACTCAACCTGAGTTAAAACCAACTTGAGTGGGATCAATTTCCATCCTTATGCTTGAGTGACTCAAGTTGAGTGAAAAGTAACTCAATTATTGAGTGGGATCAATTTCCACTCTTACTTGAGTGAAATTTCACTCAACTATTTTTAGAGAGTATATGCGGCATTCCAAGCTAGCGTTCACATTGCTGAAGTAGCATATTAAAGTACCAGTGATCCAAATTATATATCTCCAACCCATAAAGTGACCTAGCTATCAATCTGTGACTTCTACTAAAATGAAAGATCACACACGTACCTGCACATTGATGGTCTGGTAGATGATAAGGTCACACAGAACAAACGTACCTCATGCAAAGTGAAGACAACAACAGCTTTCAATGCGAGTAAGCTTGTAGAAACAACCTAAATACTTCTAACTGGAACATGCATGGAATGTGTTAGGGACACACTGGTGGAAAGGTTACTCTCATACAAGTGTGTTATCCCAATAACAAACAAATTTTCAATTTGGGACCATTACATGTATATCTGTAGTGTCCAAGTTCACATGTCTTACATAATATGACATATTTACTCACTGAAAAAAATAGTTTGCTCTTCAAGTGCAATGTCGTTCGTGTTTGTCCTTGCTGACTCATCTGCGAGGTGTGAATTGACAATAATTTCAAGGACTAGGACAAACACGGAAGTTTATGTATGTGGTCATGCCAAATTAAAATCTTATACTAGTATATTATACTAAGCGCGTCTTGTCTGCTTTACTTATATTTTCTTCTCATTGTAACAATAAATAGAACGGTTGCGCTGTTGTCTTATACGTACGATCACCTCCCTGGCGCCATGCCATTCCCCATGCAGCTCTAGTTCTTGGGGGAAAATACACACAGTTGCCTGGCTTTTGGGATATTTGATGACAGATGCCAACGTATATTTTAAATAAATTGCGAAAATTTAAACAAAAATCAAATCGATTTAAAAAGAAATCCTACATATATTTCTTTCATCTTTAACTCAAATAAAGTCATTCCAGGGGCGTCGTTAGGGGGGGGGGGGTCGTCAGGTCCGAACGACCCCCCTTTGAACGCGCCAAAAAAAACGAAAAAAAAAACAGAAGAAAAAGCAAAAAACAGCAAAAAACAAAACAAAAACAAAAAAACAAAAAAAAGCAAAAGGGAAAAGAAAGAAATAAAAAATTTCCGTCTCGAGCTAGCTAAATAATATATAGCCCTCACGAGTATGAGGGCTATTGGTCGGCCCCAGTCACCTCCAGCGACGGTTTTAGATAATTTTATTACGAATCACCCACCTCTGAAACTGCCGTACATCCAATCTCTATCCCCTCCTGCGCACTATTTTAAAATCTTGCGCATTATTGTGAAATAGTGACGCATATATCGCCGTCTGAATTTTCCAGTCGAAAACTTCAACTCTCTACGCGCCATTTTGGTGACGTCACGGCATATGTGTGCTAGGCCGTTTGCAATTGAACATGGCGCGTATAAAGTGGAAGTTGTCGACTGGAAAATTCAGACGACGATATATCCGTTACTATTTCACAATAGGGCGCAAGATTTTAAAATAGTGCGCAGGATAGAGATTAGATGTACGGCAGTTTCAGAGGTTGGGTGATTCGTAATAAAATTATCTAAACCCCTCGCTGGAGGTGACTGGGGCCGACCTATAGCCCTCATACTCGTGAGGGCTATATATTATTTAGCTATCTCGGGCTCGTTAGCATGCTCCGTTCCAGTAGTGACGCTCAACAATGGGCTTACCACGACTTTCCGTTTTATGGTCATAAAGTGGATTATGAAAGAGCTGTAGCTCTGTTCATGAGACTCCACCCTCGACGGATACAGCAGGGGAACCCTCGACGGATAAAGCAGGCGAATTTACTATCTCCCTAGTATAATCCGTGGCGTGTCCTACTCCTCCTCCTCCTCCTCCTACTCCGCTTTACTCATACTATTAAAGAAGCAGGCCAGGGAGGCAAGAGACCTGTGGGTTTCACTTCTTAATCCGTGGCGTGTCCGACTCCTCTTCCTTCTACTTCATGAGATCCCTTGGTCACCCTACAGTAGAATGGGTCGACTGCGCATGAGTGATGAGTAGTATAGAAAGGGCACAGCGGGTCGCAAAGGTGTGGCGCAGTATAGGGTGGGGCGAAAGACCTGGGGTTTTCACTACCTGAGATTCCATGGGCCGGGCTTGCACCCTACAGTAAAATGGGTCGACTGCGCATGTGCGATGAGTAGTGCGCGATGAGTAGTATAGAAAGGGCACGCAATCTCCCTATTTTATTTAATCACTGCGGCTCCTTTGGGTGTTCCTGCGAGGTTGGTTCTGATTTACGTCACGTGGTAGGGATATTCATGTCCGTTCAAACACCTGGCTAACCTATAGATATAGAATATATGAGGGTCGGTCCAGATCCCCTGGGGTGGGGACATACCCCTGAGGGCAGTGGGTGGGTTCAATGAAAGCTCGTTCAATTAATCATTAACACTAACTCGTGTGTTTTTTTTCCTTCTGCTCGATGCGTGTGGATTTGATAATGAAGCATCGGCAGCCTCGGTCTACCGTTGGCGAAGTGCAAAACGGGCAATAAACTGAAAGCTGTATATGTATAAGCTTTGCTGAAGGCTATACTACATTCGTGATATTTCATTTCCGGAAAATATATCAGTTTAATTTTTTTCTGGTGAGTATTTTACCATGGCCACGTTTTAATGAGTGATATTAGTTTTATTTTTCTAGTCAGTATTTCGCCATGGCCACGAGATATAGTCCATGATACACAGTTTGATATTCTACACAGGATTATTGTGATATTTTCAGCAAAAGTTTAATGTTCACAGTCATGAATGACATATGGATCGTAAAGTGATATGATGTTTAGTTTTAATCATTTTAACATGGTTACAGTGGCGTCGGAAGCGGAGGGGCCAGCCCCCCCCCCCCCACTCTTGATTTAGGGGGGGGGGGGCGCATATCTTTTGGCCACCGACTTTTTAGCATCCCTAACTGACCATGTCCCCACATAAAAATTACAGATAGAGTGCCACGACGTGTAGTGGTGCGGTATAGGCCCGTTTTGTTTGTGTCAATCCAGGAAGTCAAATGGAGTCCGGCATATCTTCAATATCGATGCGGGTTTATGCGAAACAAATGTGAAAATAGAACCATAAATCTATATACATTGTGTTCAGATTTGTTTCCGGGAAAACGGGTAAAACGCATCTCCGGCAACCTAGGCGGCCCCTGGACCCTCGCCTGTCAGGCTGTGAGGATCGCTCATTTTAGCTTTGTGTAAATGAATCGCTATCATATTGGTTCTAATGCCCCATGATGTAAAGGTCATCGTTTTTTTTATGTGATAAATATAACTAAAAAGTCCAATGGATTCAGGCATGAAGTATGATTTTTTCAATATCGATGAGTGCTTATAAATGCGAAACATACGTGAAAATAGAACCATAAATCTGCATACATATACATTCGAATTTATTTCTGGGAAAACTCTTAGAACGCGTCTCTGGATATCTGGAACTTCGGAGCTTCCGGGGCCTAAACGGCTCGTGGACCCTCGCCTGTTGGGCCGTGAGGATTTTCTTGTTTTATCTTTGTGTGAATGAATCGTATCTGTAGGCATATTGGTTTCCCTCCCAAGAACTAAAAGTCATCGTTTTCTATGTTTTAAATATAACTAGAACGTCAAATGGATGAAGGCATGAGGTGCGATGTTTTCAATATCGATGCATGCTTATAATTGCGAAAAAACAAATCGTGAAAATAGAATCATAAATGTGCATGCAGTATGATCAGTTTTATTTCCGGAAAAACGTTCAGAACGCATCTCCGGCAATCTAGGACCCCGGACTCCCGCCTGTTGGGCTGTGATAGCGGTCCCCCACTTTCAATTACGTTCCGACGCCATTGGGTTAGCCTACGAGGTATATCGGCCCAAAGCAATATTACTGTGTTTTCAAGATGACAAGAGAATAAAATATAATACTGATATTTGTCAAATGGCGTGTTAGTTTAATTGTTGGAAATCGCTCAGAATGCATCTCAGGCCATCTAAGGTCCCAGAGCTGTATAATATAACTCTAAATCTGCATACATTATGTTCAGATTTGATTCCGGGAAAACGCTTAGAACGCATCTCCGGCGATCGAGGACCCCACAGATTGGAATCTTGGGCATTCGACACATTGGTGGTTGTATATGAGGATACTGGCGTGAATATCACGGAGGGAGAAAACAGACACGAGTATAACAAATGAACTATGGATATTTAATTTTGCTCCAAAAGTTGTTTTACACACTGGTACATTGCAGTTAATAATTTTTATGTGCTCGTCAATCTGTCGGCGGAGAAAAGTGGAAAGTTTATAATTACACCAGAACCAGATTCATATTATGCTCAGTAACGGTCAACCTAAAACTGTCGAAAACCCGTACGCCAGACTCCTTAAAACTGTTCTACAGACCTCCCAAGTCGCATGGTGCAAATCGAATTAACATTGTTAGTGAAGAGAGGGAAATAAATGCAATTATATGTTCTTACACTTTGATTCCTGCATAGAATAGCTTTTTTGGTACCTCTGGGTTATAACTAAAGTGGTGGATAGTTACGCTTACAGATGTGTATACATATATCTTTTAGCGGAATAATAATTCCAAGACGTTGAAGTGCATTCGCGACTGCTCGGCCTATTCCGTCGAAGTCACAGTACCTCGCGCATTAATTGTGTAAGGATTTTGCCCCGCTCCGGTGTAAACCGTAATTCGCCGCATGTGAGGCACATCACATGCTATAGGATGTGGTTCCGCTCACATAACCCTCCTTGTATCTCTTCCTTATCAGGAGATAAAATACATGTCCAAATGAAATGGATATTCCCTTGATTCTATCCTCGAATGATCTCTTCTAATTTGAGGTGTTTCTCCTGGTTTTTCGTCTCAAGCTGATCTCCACGGTAACAGAAGTCACACAGCTGATCAATCACCTCGCTGGGGGTCTAATAATACACCAGCCACCAGTCAGATTTTTGGACTGGATTCGGGGCCTTCGCGCACATCGCCGGAAGTGACATCATATATAGTAAAATAGATGTTTGCCGAACATTTCGATTACTTTTCAAGTCTGCATAATACCTCTGTTGACCTAGCGTTAAAATGATTTATCAGGAGATTATTTTCCCTGTTTATCTGAACAGAGCATATAAAAAGTAGTTCGCTCATGTGCAACAATGAAGGAGTTGTTCGGCCGGAATCAAACTGAACCGTGCGTACGTGGGTTTTCCCCAATACATCATAGCAACGTAGTAGAGGTCAACTTCCGCTATTGGAGGCAGGGATGATAAATGAGCCTGCGAAATGGAGCATGCGCTGTGGGGAGGATGACAGCTGACATGCGCTGTTCGGAGTTTCGGCGTGATACTGTGCTTTCAACGTGGATGCCAATATGAATTCCTAGCAGTGCGATTCGAGGTACTATGTCCTACATTATAGTACGAGACCGTGCCGGGTGGTTGAAGCGCTTTCATATTCATTCGGAGACTCCGAGCGGAAATCTACGAAGGCAACCGATAAACTCGGAAGTGTCCTAGCATGAAATTCCTATATCGTCAGATGGTGGTACACGCCGGAAAAGCCGAGTCACTCACGCGGATCCACAAATGATATATCCAGAAAATCACCACCAGGATATCAATTTTGAGTCAATTTATTTCAACAATCCCACTGTTAGGGAATATTCGCTCTTCAAATTGAAAGAATCTGTTTCTATTATTGCTAATTCAAACTCTACACGAAATATAGTTCTGGTGACGTCACCTCAGCAGAGAGACAATATGCAACCTTTAACCATCTGGGTCATCTATACGCGATAAGACTGACCCTGAGGTCGTGTGTATCCATTTTCAGCCTACTTTCGGCAACTACATGAGGGAATTCCCCCGAAATGAAAGCCACGTGATGTCGTCAGCCAATCAGCTCAACTCTATCGACGAAACTCCAACGTAACCCGCCATTTTCGAGTCATGTGCTGTCATACTCGTTCAAAATTACAGATCTACAACATCTCTTGGACGATGCGGAAGTTATTCATATCTATATCTTTTGTCAGCTTAGACGATATATATGTTTCAGAACTAGTATGAAAACCCTGTAATTTATCAGATTTCTCGAGTCTGCTTTCCGCCGGATGAAGACCGAACAGTATACGGTAAAGTATCGGATATCGCTCCGCAATAATGGCGACACACGATTCGCAAGCCATCTTATGGATGGCGAAGTGTACGCAAATGAGACAATATGGAGTCCATCTCATTCAGGGGTTATATTCCGCTAAATAACCCAAGCCGTTGAAATGTTTCTATCTTGGCTATATGCTTTCCATCGAATCAATATCATAATAAGTCAAATTAATATTTCCCAATCGTTATTATTTAAATCAGTTAAGGGCAATCATCTAACAGAAGTGCAGGAATAAAATTAGAAATTATTCAAATAGTTGAGAAATTATTCAAATATCCAGCCCTGAATTGCCAGAGTATATGCCAACAATATGATAGCGGGACAGACTGTCAGTCATCCTTACTATTAAGAGTCGGTGTGATGGTTAAAGAAAGTCCTGGGGATTAGTGTCCCTTTTCATATTCTTTTCTATTGCAACCAAGGAAGGACTCTTATTCCCAATGTGGAGAAAAATGTCCTAGCTGGGTTAGAAGATAGAAGTCGGACACTCCTAGCCACCGGATATTCTTAGTCTCTACACCGGTCTGAAATGTCCGTCTGTATGTCTATCTGTCGGTCACAGATAGCGTCCGTTGACACCCTTGCAAGTGATTTAGAGCCACCAAACTTGGTACACATATACTACGAGACAAAACTTAAATGATGGTATAGATAAGCGTCAGTTTCGACATTCAGTAGCTAGTCATCGTCCAAATTGTTTTTTCCAATGTTCTCGGAGTATATAAATACGACTGACCATATGGAACCATTGTATAGTGTACATGTATCGAGGCTGTACGTCGTATATACATACTAGCTAAATACTAAGCATCAGATCCAACATTCAATAGTTAGCCATTGTCCATAAATACTTCCTATGGCTGTCTTCGTGAATATCGTGTTTTTCTTTTAATACATCGCAATGTGGCACAGTGCTCAATGTAAGATATAGCTTACACAGGAAAGCTCTTGATGGATATTTGGGCTACGTTACTAACTGCTGACGATACCCTTTCGAATGCCAATTCTCACAGATAGCGTCCGTTGACACCCTTGCAAGTGGTTTAGAGCTACCAAAATTGGTACACATGTACTACGGGACTATACCTAAATGATGGTACTGTTAGTTTCGCGATCCACCGCTAGGGGGCGAATAGGTAACTGCCATCTGAATAGTCAAGTATTTGCTATAGATTTTGAAGAATTAAAGCTATAAGGTCTCCAAATTCAAATTTCATGTACAACTGGTGCTTGACTATTTTTTTCACGGTCATTTACTGTTTATTATGATATAACATGAAGAAATATAGCTAAGCTTTCCAAATTAATACTATGTATACATCTGGCGATGGTCCAGAGGTGTACTGAAGATGACTGACCTTGACCTCTTTCATCCAGGTCAGATTCTATTTAGTATGATATTTCATTAAGGATTTTATCTACCTTGTCAAAATTTATACCACATGCCTGGACCTGAAGTCGTGAATACCCCTGACCTATTCTCTAAAAGTCAAATCTTATATGTCAAGTCTAAGATCTTCGAATTCATGTTCCTTGTGCAAATAAGTTAGAATAGACCAGAAAATTGTTGAAGATGACTGACCTTTATATATGTTTTCAAGATCAAATTACTTGATTTGATTATGATCTAAAAAGAAAGAGTATATTTAGAGGTAAGAATTTAGTCATGATCTACCAAAACCTACAGGCATTTTTTTTCATCAATTAAGGCCTTAGCAAAACCTGATCTGGCTCAACTGGCTATATGTAATTCTAAAATGAGACAACTACAGTCAACCCCACTGGATAAGATTTTTTTAACCTACATGATGTTGTCAAAGTTCTGAAAATACATCTTAGTGTAGCTTAGTGTAGCTTAGTGCAGACATTAACTGATAGCCGAGGGGTATTGGAGCCCATTGGGCTACTTTTTCTTCTCGCTGTCAAAACCTAATGATTCCCGACTCCTACTAGCTAAATTATGTTAATGTCATGCAATATGTCTACTTTTACAGCAACTTCCTTTCTGAATTTCTTACAGGAGATCATTTGCGTTTCAGGCCTTTAAACAGCCCTGGTGATACGTAATATTGTTCACTGTACATAAATAAAGTAACATCCGTGTATTTTATTGTCTTCTTGATTACACACGAACCACTACTATTAACTGTTTCCATCCACGCAGTTTATAATTCATTGAACTCCTGCCATTTATTACCTTTACAGTGACCGACACCGTAAGCTAATTAATAAACTAATGAAGTGCATTATTTCTTTAATGATAATATTTCCACTGGTATTTGCTATATTCAATCAACATTAGAATTGGGCTGCATACTCAGCGGGTTATATTCTAGTGCATCTAGAACGTAAAATATGAATTCTTTGTAGATTTTATGTTTTTGTTTACATATACCATTTCACTGTTCGAAGGATTGAATCAAATTGACTAGAAAGTTTTGGGTATAGACGTGACGGACCCAGAGATGTTGGGCCAAATTACATTTCGTTTTGACCCAAATATTTTGGGTACGTCATGGCTATACCTAATACTTCGATACATAATCGTCAGATATGTGCCCGCGTAGCTGGTGCTTCACAGCTCGTCAGATACGAAAGAATGAAGCCCGTAAAGGTTTATCTTATGCTACACACTGCAGGTGACCTATTCATATATGCGATATTAATGTCTATATACAGAGTGAATTCCGTTAAAATAATGCATGACTTTTGTGTTTCGTTCAGTTTCGTTTAGCTTGCGGTTAGAGGTATCGTTTTGGTTTTCGTTCCGTTTATCTTTTGGTTTGCTTCCGATGGGGTTTCGTTTCATTTTAGTTAACGGCTCGGCTTTTATTTCGTTGATCGTTTCGTTTATCGGGTTGTCCAACATTGGAAAGAGCGTGACCGTTTCGTTTATCGGTTTGTCCAACATTGGAAAGAGCGTGACCGTTTCGTTTATCGGGTTGTCCAACATTGGAAAGAGCGTGACCGTTTCGTTTATCGGTTTGTCCAACATTGGAAAGAGCGTGACCGTTTCGTTTATCGGGTTGTCCAACATTGGAAAGAGCGTGACCGTTTCGTTTATCGGGTTGTCCAACATTGGAAAGAGCGTGACCGTTTCGTTTATCGGGTTGTCCAACATTGGAAAGAGCGTGACCGTTTAGTTTATCGGATTGTCCAACATTGGAAAGAGCGTGACCGTTTAGTTTATCGGATTGCATATCGGTTGTTTTATCGTTTCTGTTATCCGATCGTTATTCGTTTCGTTATCGTTTAGCGCTGCGTTTTGTTTCGGTTATACTTCGATTCAGAGCGGTTCGTTTGTTTCTTTAGCTAGTTTATGAAAAGAAAAACACTCAAATCAAACGACTTGCGGTTGATGCACCGTTTTAGCGCGAACTTTCTTAGTAACAACACACTGTGCATGATCAGTCCCAACCCACTGGACCATTGCTGTGTTACCGATAAAAACCCCCGAGTAGGCCTACTGCTCATTTTCAACTCCTTCTTCCTAGCGGTTAAGAGTGGATATGAGCCCACACACTCTCAATTCATATAATTACTATTTTTTGTCTGGGTATGAAACATTATGAAGAAGCATATCCCATAACTGCACGAAAACAAGGGGAGCAGCATCCGCAGTAGCACATGCTCATTGAAGGGCGGTGGGGGTGGGGGTGGGGGAGTGGGGTGCATAAAGTACAACCTACATAAATTAGTGTAAATGTTGCGTAAACTAGTAGAAATTACAAACGAGGTCGGCTCTTGGTTCAGATGATAGGTGAACTGCTGGGTTTAGTTGTCAGAACCTAGCGAAGTCAGCCGTCGATTAGTTATCTAGAGAGGTCAGATGTTGGTTCTGATACCAGAATGTACAATCTGGAGAGTTCACTGTTGATTCAGATGTCAGAAAGAACAACCTCGAGAGGTCAACTGTCGATTCAGATGTCAGAAAGAACAACCGAGAGATGTCAGCTGTTGATTCAGATGTCAGAAAGTACAACCTCGAGAGGTCAGCAGCTGGCTCAGTTGTCAGAAAGTACAACCTAGAGAAATCAGCTGTTGTTATAGATGTTCGAACGTACAACCTGGAGAGGTCAGCTGTTGTTACAGATGTTCGAAAGTACAACCTGGAGAGGTCAGCTGATGAGTCCAGAGGTCAGAAAATGAGACCCAGAAACTAGATATTGGGTCAGATGTCAACATGGACAACCTGTGTTCGCCGATTGGGTCAGATGCTAGAATGGACAAACTGAGTTATCCGTTGGGTTCAGGTGTCAGGAATTACAGTCGATATGGGTTATATCTTCTGGAGACATATGTTAGAAAGTACATAATACAGAGATTATAGCTGCTGTGGGGTAGATGTCAGAAAACACAACCTACAAAGGTTGTACCTGTTGGGGTTAGATGTCAGAAAATGCAAATTACATAGGTTATAGCTGTTGCGGTCAGATGTAAAAAAGCACAACCTACAAAGGGTTATACCTTATGGTGGCAGATGTCGAGAAGTACAAAGTTCAGAAGGTTATAGCTATTTCGGTCAGATGTCAGAAATCACAACCCAGAGAGGTTATAACTTCTGGGGTCAGATTTCAGAAAGTGTAACCCAGAGAGGTTATAGCTGATGAGGTCAGATGTCGGAAAGTACAACCTAAATAGGTTATAGCTTCTGGGGACAGGTGCCAGAAAGTATAAACCAAGAGGTTATAGCTTTTGGGGTCAGATGTCAAAAAAGCACGGCCTACAGAGGTTATATTTTGGGGGGACAGATGCCAGAAAATACAATCTACAACGGTTATAGCTGTTGGTTCAGATGTTAGAAGTACAACCTCCAGAAGCGTGGCGGTCACATATTTCATCATTTTCCTTCAGATGACTTGATAGGGCCATTACATCATTGTTTTGAGATATTTGTATCTAATACCGATCAAGCCGGCGCTGGGGGCCGTGTGGTCATGTCATTCAAGAGGTCTACATGAACAGATACAATAAAAGCGTGGCTGGGAGACAAATCATTCCAAGGATAACTTTAGGTTCATGTGATGTTTTTAGAAATATGCAGTCAGTACATTTGTCTGTGGAGTCATATGACTTCTTGTCAGGACGTCGGCATCGTTTTCCACCACGTTGAACCCTACCTGGCTCTGGAAAGACAAAAATGAAGAGCTGACACTCCGTGACTTTGTAATTTATCATATTTGCATCACCCCTGAGCAGAAGATCATGGGTATATTCAAAATGGCGGTCATGTGGGGTACTTTAAAATTGATATTTTCGTCATTTTTCTGCAAAATTCCTGCTTTTCTGCGAGAAAAAAATTAGCAAAAACTAATTTATTTCACATCAGATTGTTATTTACTAATTTATCATCCAGTTTTTGCTGAAAAATCACTTAAATAAAAAATTTAAAAATTCTGACTGAAAAATCTACCAAAAATGCCTTTTCTGAAAATGATGGCACTGTGACGTCATCAAATCGGCCATCGTGGATTTCTTTTTTTTACATTTTCTGGTAGAGCTAGACCCATGGGTGTAGTGTGATGAGATTCAGCCTCGTAGCTCAAGAGGTAAGAAAAATATTTATGTGGGAGTCGGGGGGGGGGGGAAGGGGGGAAGGGGGGCGAAATGGCCCCCTCCTCAGACCAGGACAGGCCCCAAAAATTCCAGGCCAGATAGAGTTAATAGCTGTTGGGGTCTCCAGATTCCAGAACGTACGGAGGTTATATATTCCAGGGTCATTAAAAAAGACACAACCTACAGAGATTATAGCTGTCAGCCGATGGCATTTGTCAGAAAATCAAATTCAGGGAGGTTAAACTGAGCTGGATTACATTTTGTACAACACACCGAGGTTTTAGCTCCTGGGGTCAAATGTCAGAAAGTACAAACCAGATAGGTCATAGCTATTGCGGTCAGATATCAAAAAGAACGGACTACAAAGATTACCTGCTAGAGTCAGATACCAGAAAAAAAAGACAATATACAGAGGTTACCTGTTGGAGTCAAATATCTCTGTAATAGTACCGTAAACATTTACATGGAGAAGGTAGTGTAGTACCGTAAACGTTTACATGGAGAAGGTAGAGTAGCACCATATACATTTACATAGAGAAAGTAGAGCAGTACCGTAAACATTTACAAAGGAATTAAATGTAGCATAACACCATGCGTATTCACAAAGTACCCTATACAAAAAAAGAGAGTTTTACTTGCCAAACATACGTTATAGGTTACCACAAGAGACCATGCATATACACAGATGATCAATACCAATATAAACGTCACAGCTTTTCCAGAATAGTTTTCATAATTACAGATGTTTTCTCTGTGAAAATTACGGAACGCCAATATGATTGCTCTTCGTCGCAGAGAACACTCAAAATAGAAGATGCTTCCCGCGGTGAAAACATTATGCACCTCGTAGATTACATCTCCACAACTGAGTCATCTTCACAAGTCCAAGTAAATCATAAATGTTTACCTGGACATTTTTGGTGATTCGAATGAGTTTTTGAGTCGATGCCTCTATTATACAATCTCGGTACATTTCATCCCCCGTCCTTATTTTGAACAAGCATGTTGGTAACCCCAGCCTGACATCAAAGCAGTTTGGCCCGCGATGAAATTGACACCTGTTGCATCTCATACCTTGCGGATTGGCCTATTCAACTGGCTTAGCGCGTTCACTGATTGGGTTGATTATGGGGAAACCTCTTGCTCTATTTATATCCAGAACTCGTATGGGTAACTAACCAAGCCAGTGTATCGATCCCAACAGATCGATCGATACATTGGCTCGCGAGGATGCAACTGAGTGCGCCCATGTGGAGAATACTTTGTGTGAACTTTGAAATGCATGCTATTGATTTAGGTTGGAAAAACTGATCAAATTGGTTCATTTTGATGATTATGGATTAAGGAAATACCACCCCCGCTACCAGACCATTCTCTCCCCTTTTCTCTACTGTAAAGACTGACCATGTATTCGCGATGATAGAAAATACCGAGGGAACGTGAAGCTTTGAAATGAAAATTAAAAACGAAATACTTACCATTTCTTGTGGAATGTGCCAACGTTCTCAAATCATGTTCAGATATACAATGACTTTAATTTCCCTGGGACAGTGGCAGATATACAAGAAGCACAGTTAAGTACAAGAAACTCGGTATGGTAGTTTACTCGGAAGTAATATATTGGATAGACTGGTACGGACACTTCAACAATATACCGGCTCCGTAATGAAAGCTGATACAGTCTATATGTGAGTAGATGTTAGTACATTTAGCGGTTTGGTTCAGTTTACAAAAAAATCATCCATTTTTCTTTGCGTTCTTCTGCTTCCAGTATTTGGAACACCCAATTCATCTACGACTCCCAAGACTTCGACAGTTCCGATTTGAACGCAGGGGGAAAATATGCCTATTCCGGTTTCTACGTCCGACAATTTTCATCTTTTTTTTCTTTTAGACCACAGAACTTGGCAATTTTTTCTCTTAAATAACACTTTAGTACAATTTCACCAAAAAGGAAGAAAGACATTTCTCTGTTTAGGCTTCAGTATTTCTTGAGTGCGTACAAGCTCTTAATCACTAGAGACAGTGACGTCGTCCAAGTCTTCCTTTGCGAATAAATGAATTATATTCGCAATCATATCTAATAATGGAATATTGTCCCTGATCTCACTTAGATTGAAGTTGGGGATCAACAGACTTTTTGTGGACCCATCTGTATTAGTTTGAAAAGTCCAGTTGTTAGATCGATTGTTCAAGCTAGATTCAATAGAATTTATTTTCTTCAATCGCTTCAAACAAATTCAGCGAGTAGATGACTTTGGGGCTTCAAATGAATAGATTATATTTTTTGCTTTCATACCGTATCAAAAGAAATGATGTACTCATGGTACTGCCTGGGTTGATGTTAAAGCGCGCACATTATATTGAAGTTTGTTTCGCCACTTGAAGGTGTCACCTTTCTTGTAGGTATATTTCGAATTTGGCGTACAGAGATTTATCATTGTCAACAAGCATGCATTTGATAGGAGAACCATACACTCATGTTTACAGGAAACCACGTGGATGGAAGCAGGTAAACAAAGTATCACGATATATGTATATCTTTACCAGACTTTTTGAGAGAAACTTGTTATGACAAGTGAATATTTAGAACTGCTCATACCGCATAACTAACACTAGAATTCTGCATTATGGGGTCTGCTCTCTTAATTCCAGGTCAACTTTTACGACCAACTCTCCGCGAAACTGGAGTGGTTCTTAACACAGAAAATTCGATAGGCGACTTCAAGGATGATACGCCTAATTGAATAATTTGTTGAGACTAATATTCCTAATCGCCTGCGTCATTCTTGGAATACTTACGTATTCAGCTTGTTGTTCCGTTTGAAGTGCGTCATACAAAGTTTCATAACAGTCCTGTATAAAGCTATAAGAGAGGAATAACAAATGTCAGCAATCTTGGTCTAAAAACCCACAGGGACTGGTTACCGTTGTTAATTGGTTAATTGAGTTGATTATGTGTGTGGAAGTCGAGGTAGCCCATTCATTCCCTACCTCGACCCCCCCCCATAATCAACCAAATTAACCAATTAACAACGGTAACGAGCCCCTGTGCTAAAACCCAGTTTACTTATTTCGATCATTTTACTTCCCTTTAGTTTCTATCGTCATGGGATCTTTAAAAGGAAAGAATGTCCGGTTATTATCTTTGAACCCATGCAGCTTACACATTTTTCTGATATGTAACTCGGCTAAGACTTATTTTTGAAGAGAAACGCATGGAAATGGGCGTTTTCCCTGTGACATTCTTCCCTTTCACACTGGCTTCGAAGTCATATATGCAATCAGTGACCTCGTCTCATTAATACGGTTCAGCTATTTTCGAGTTTCCTCATTATCGGTTTCAAACTTCATTGAGACCGAGCTGTTGTTCACTCGGGATCACTGGTCGTGACCTGTAATCGGCTAACATAAGTTTTGATGGGCCATGGCCAATGAATGAATAAGGGTCAAAGAGTGAATAAAAGGTCGAAGAATGAGTAAAGAGTCAAAGAATGAGCAATGGGTCAAAGAATGGGCAGTGGGTCAAAGAATGGGCAATGGGTCAAAGAATGGGCAATGGGTCAATGAATGAGTAAAGGGTCAAAGAATGGGCAATGGGTCAAAGAATGGGCAATGGGTCAAAGAATGAGTAAAGGGTCAAAGAATGGGCAATGGGTCAAAGAATGGGCAATGGGTCAAAGAATGGGCAATGGGTCAAAGAATGGGCAATGGGTCAAAGAATGGGCAATGGGTCAAAGAATGAGCAATGGGTCAAAG
This sequence comes from Hanleya hanleyi, assembly GCA_036873755.1. Taxonomy (NCBI): domain Eukaryota; kingdom Metazoa; phylum Mollusca; class Polyplacophora; order Lepidopleurida; family Hanleyidae; genus Hanleya; species Hanleya hanleyi. The sequence goes on along the minus strand of JAVTVY010027463.1, from coordinate 62,138 downwards.
AATGGGCAATGGGTCAAAGAATGGGCAATGGGTCAAAGAATGGACAATGGGTCAAAGAATGAGTAAAGGGTCAAAGAATGAGCAATGGGTCAAAAAATGAGCAATGGGTCAAAGAAAGGGCAATGGGTCAAAGAATGGGCAATGGGTCAAAGAATGAGTAAAGGGTCAAAGAATGGGCAATGGGTCAAAGAATGAGCAATGGGTCAAAGAATGGGCAAAGGGTCAAAGAATGAGTAAAGGGTCAAAGCATGAGCAACGAGTCAGAGAATGGGCAAAGAATGAGTAAAGCGTCAAAAGAATGGGTAAGGGAGCCAAGTTAAGACATTCTAGTATCTTAAGACAAAGACAATAATTAAACACACTATAGTTATGTACAATTGACGCCATCAAACAGTGGAGAATTTGGTGAAGCTCTAATAACTCTATACTATCCAATATGAACAAATGAACATTTCATAGAATGAAAGGAAACGATTCTATCAATAGTAAACAACATAGAGAATGGAATGCAAGTTCAGCATACATTAAAGTATGTTTTATTAATCAACTAGTCACACTACAACATTTCATCATATCACTGTAAATACAAAACATTTTTTCGTGGGATTATTATAAAGAACAACATACTGGCAATTCAAGCTGATATCTCTCGAAACTTTGCATTGATCGAAAAAGTTTTGTACTATGCAAATATCAAACACGTTGTCATGATGCGATCCTTTGGTAAACGAGTTCGAAGTTCTTCTGCCGTGACGTGATTGGCTTCGGTCATAAAGTTCGTCCACTATTATCAGAGTTCTTACAAGTGTCCTTCAACTCCTAAGATTCAAGGGTATACCCTTTATAGACTCTAAACCGGGTACTGCCAGAATCATTAGCTCGAATATCAGCTGCCATTTGGGAAAACTAAGTAGAATTGGACAGATGAATTATTAAGAGGTATTGTAGGATATGTAGAACCTACCCTGCAGAGAATTATCTACTGTTGCGACAAAATGGCAGCCTATATTCGAGCATATGATTCTGACAGTACCCGTTATAGAGATTGTAAATGGTATACCCTTAAATCTAGGAGTCCACGGACACTTCGATCTTCATGTAAGAAATCTGATAATAGTGGACGATCTTATGACCGAAATAAAACACGACGAGAATTTCAGACTTGTTCATCAAAGGATCGCACCATGACAACGTATAAATTACATAGTACAAACTTGTTCGATCAAGGTGAAGCTTACAGAGATATCGGCTTGAATTGCCAGTATGTTGTTCTTTTTAATAGTATCGTCGATAAACATCAAAGTTCACCATTATATCGTGTATATCTACAACTACTCAACTACTTTATGAAGATGTATCAAGAAGCTATCTCTTGACCTGATATACATTTTTCATCTATCTCAAAGCAAATACTCAGGAACATCAAAGATCATGCATATGAATGGAGTGGGACGACGTTAAAGAAAATACTTTTCAGATGATTAGAGTGATTGTGAAGAAAGCATCCCTTCTAGAGAGATAATCCATCCTACTAATACTCAGAGATATATCAAATATATGTCTGCAAAGATATGTGGACCGATTTTATGAATGATGAATATGGGGAAAATATGGATTAGACGTATCAACTGTATGCTGTATGTAAGACAGGATTATGATGAAAATGAATCTGGTGAAATGGCAAAGAAAGATTCTATTCCAAGAATGGAATGAAGATCACGTCAAAAGTTTTATGATCACGCGATTACATTTTGTACGAAATTTTGAAGACAGACAGACAGCTTCAAAGTGAAGACAATATTAACTAAGAGGAAGCTATCAAACGAAGTATCAAACATAGAAAGCTCGTATTCGAGAGATTGAGTGTTCTTGTTCTTATTCGACATGGTGAATACGATTGGGACAGTGATTCTGAAATTTGAATGGAAGGGTTTTTTTTCAAAGAATAAATAAAAAATATATTTCGAATATTGAAAAGAATTTTACATGTATATATTACAAATGAAGAAAAAATGCGATGTTATGTATTTACAATGATATGATGAATTGTTGTCACGTAACTAATTAAAAACTGATTAATAAAACATACTTAGCTGCATTCCAATCTTTTCTCTCTGTTGCTTACTATTACCACAATCGTTTCCTTTCTCCTATGTTCATATGGAAAGTATAGAATTGCAGTAGATCTACCAAATTCTTTTGCGTTTTCGAGTTTCATGTTTCATGGCTCAATCGGACCAATAGCGGCCCACCTAGACCCCAAAACGTCTATTTCCATACCCTTTGTCTACTGCGCATACGCAGAATGACGTCAGTTCCACGTCACACCCATCCCGTCGGATGCTCCCTCACGTATGCTTTTCATTGATACCTCACACGGCCCAATCGTGATCCATATCGGCCCCAAAACGTCTATTTCCATAAACTTTGTCTACTGCGCATGCGCAGAATGACGTCCGTTCCACGTCACACCCCTTCCGTCAGATGCTCCTCCACGTATGCTTTACAATGATACCTCACTCGACCCAATGGGACCAGTAGGAGCCCCTCTCGTCCCCAAAACGTTCACCCAGCGCTATTTACTCACTACGCATGCGCAGTGACTTTTTCAAAAAAAAATCAACCAATCGCTTTGGGACCCCACCCATCGTGTTCTACGTGGTAAAACGTGAAAAAAAGATCCACAACCCATACCGCAATGAGCATGTGTGGATTTCCCATTAGGTTCAACATTGTTCAGTGGTAGATATATATATGCTATTTTCAACCTTGGTTTGTAGCCTATGACTCGTGGTGTAATGGATAACGTGTCTGCCTCTAGATAAAGCGACCCGGGTTCAATTCCCGCTGGGACCCTTTCCATTCTCCCACTGTAAGTGCATCTAGGCGCGTATTGACCTTTGTGCACTTAAAGAGCAAACTGAGGCCCTTTGACCTCTGTGACGTCACTTCCGGTTCCGGTCACGTGACCGGAAGTGACCTTTGACACTTCCGGTGCCGGGGTCAAATGTCACTTCCGGTAACGTGACCGGAAACGGAAGTGACGTCACAGAGATCAAAGGTCAAGGGGCCTCAATTTGCTCTTTAAGTGCACAAAGGTCAATGCGCGCCCAGATGCGCTTTATATACTACTCACGAAGCAGGTACACGCACAAAATGCAGGTAATATCACCGAACTCAAAATGTCAACAAAAGGATCAACAATCCTATTCACTAACATTTTTGACGCCTGGCGCGTCCGTTTGATGTTCTTAACCTGTGCTCGAATGTTCCAAATTGTAACACTAATGTTCTCTTGATATACGAATGTATTCTTGAATACGAGTGTTAGACATAGGTTTCCTGGTGTGCAGTGCCATTACCATTTGAACATTTGTGTACGCATTTGGAATGCGATTAAATCAAGAAAGAAAAATGTTCACATTTGGAACACTTCTACGCTTATTTTTTCCAGAAGACAAAATGAATGTTCAAAAACTGTGACATGGGGTGGGGATTTTGGTTTAACTTTAAGAAGAGAGAGAGAGAGAGAGAATTAAGGTTCAACATCGAGTTCAACAATATCTCAGCTATATAGCGAGATTTTGGTTTAATGACACACTCAAGCTTATTTCACTCATATGGCGACCAGTCAGTTTTAATGATGGAAGGAAGCCGGAGTATCCGGAGAGAATCACCGCCCGTCGGCGAGTAACTGGCAAACTTTCACCGGTGACGTTGGAATAAGTCTAGCTTAGTCTTCTAAACCGGAACACTTTTGTTTGGTATGTTCAACGTTTAGAATAGGATTAAATGGAAGAATTTTGAACACGGCTGTTCTTATTTATTCTAGAACACCAAAAGAGTGTCCAAAAACTGTTACCTTTTGGTGTTCTGTCCAGTGAGCTTCTCAATCAATACGCTTTGTTCTCAGGTAACCTGCCTCTGGAAAATCCTGCACTATACTTCGAAATATCCTCCATGTCAGACTGACGTGAATTCCTCTAGACGGGATTGATTGTGAGAATTATATTAATATATGAAAAACATCTATATAAAATACTTCCAGTGTACTATTTGTATCTAATATAGCGTATTTCAGCAGAGACTTTACAGTATTTTTAGAACTGTAATTCAACAGAGTGTGTTTTTTCTTTATTGACTTTTGCCCACAGCGCCTGGAAGTTTGATTTCTGTAAGTATACTCGTTAATTTACAGTTCGTTTGAAGAGGTATCATATTTGTATTCAACCCGATATGATTATTGTTTTGGTATATGAATCTGGTCACTAACAAAAATATTGCATATATGGTTATCAGACCACCTCTAGTTTTTAATACAAAGGTCAGAACTGGCCTTAACGCAAGGTACAGCAATGTACAGTTTCTACTTGACCTTTGGTGAACAACACTTTAAGGGTACACTCAGTAACTCATATTATTATCAAAGACAAACGAATGTATGGAACTATTCACCAGACAATTGCCCAAACCATCATTGTATGTAGAAGTCTCGCCAAAGTTTCTCGTTTCTGACAGAGTAAAAGTGGTCTTGAGATACGGTACTTTTGATCAAACAAGAATACGCGGTTCGATTGATTAATTTGATAACACATCTGGAGCGGACAGCTGGATCCTTGGGGGTATTGGGAGGCCGGCGAATAATAGTCCAGACGGCTGTCTTACACTGTATGTGAATTCAGCTATACTTTACTGTCGGCTGGCAACAATCTCCACGTAATGCAGTATTTGAAAGGCTTTCACTGGAACATAAAACTGATTATTCTTCCCCAAATACATGTAGGTTCCCAGTGTTTTATTTTAATACAAAAACAATGAACACAATCATTACACTGGCGATGGCGAGCATAAATATTGTAGCTGGAGTTTGAAATATTCATATACTTATAGTATTTACATAATTTCCATGCTCCACTGAATGGAAGATATATTACAACAGCAATCAATGTTCAGTCAGCCGAGTTGTCGACCCCAATAACGGTGTGTGTTTGGGTTTGGCGGGGAGGGGGGTGAAGACCCTTTCGCCGCAGGTTTTTACCTGGGGGCGAGCCCACCCCTGCCTGCTATACTATGACGTCTGCTATATGCTTTTTCTTCTGAATATTGGTAATTGGATGAGAATTACTAAGATTGTGAAGACAGAAACGTTTTTGTCAATTGATGGGGCACAAAAACATGTTTGTGAGTCGTTTTTTTTTTCGCAAGAGAAGCACATGTCTATCTTCATATACAAGCCGACTTCTCCGTTCACATTTCGATATGTCAACCTACAGGTTCTCTTCAAAGAATTTATCAATAGACACGAAACGTCACGGAACTCGAATCCACTTGAATTTCAGAATATGTCATACGAGAGGGTTATTGATTGACTGTCGAGTGTCATATGTATCTGGTATCTGGTCAGAGCTACCGCCGTATTATAGGAGCTTGGAACATTTGTACCATTAACACCCTTGATTTTATCCACTCTTTGTGAGCGAGATCCACAGACCGAGAAACAAGGTTGTAATGCATTGGTTATCAGCAGAGGTTTGTTAGAATTTACCTACAATTGAGGTGGAAATTATCCAAGTGTGAAAAAAAAAATTCACAGGTAAATTTTCTGTTATTAAGCTAAAACTTACCTCACTTCCACTCTTTGCATTTCTTGTTTCACATGAAATGATCTAGTAAGAATTTTGAATAACACAGTTCTCTCCCCTGCTAGTCACCTGACTGCTCACTTACCCATAATTCCTCCTTCTTGTTTCCACTGCGATACATGGTTAGGATGTATCACAGAGGGGAGGTGGGTGGGCATCACTGGAAGTGAGGTAAGTTTTAGCTTAATAACAGAAAATTTACCTGTGAATTTTTTTTGTTATTTGCGCTGAAAACTTACCTTACTTTCACTCTTTGCATAGAATGCCACAGAAAGGATGGCGGGCAAACTGATACAATCCGTGGTAAGTGATAAAAGTCGTGAGCAAGATGACTAGTACAGAGTAGAAATCACCGATCTTCTACCTCAAAGAGGATCCATGAGATCATACAACAGCAGTAACCTATATGCCTATGGTACACAGGGAACCTCTGTCGCTACTCTGACTTCAAGGTCGAGTCGCATATACGTCCCCCGCCCCTTTTCCGAAAGGGAACGAGAGGAAAATGCACTCACCAGCAAGCAGGGTAAAAACTGTACACCCAGTCTTTATCTTGCTATCTTGCTGGCCTCAGTCCCGCAGACACCCGCTGTGCTGTCACAAGTGGGCCGATGGAATAGAGGTCGTCACATGCTAACGTCATGTCCCGGAGGTAGAAAGAGGCAAATGTCGTGTTTGACCTCCAGTAGCACGCCCTCATAATGTCAGTCACTGATCTATTAGTCCATAGAGGCCATGATGCCGCTAGTGCCCTAATTTCGTGACCTGAAACGTTTACAAGCGCAGCTTGTCTATCCGTAGCCATGGAGTACGCTAGCCGAATCGTATTTTTGAGCCAACTTGAGATAGTATTTTTGCTTATTTCTTGCTTGGCTTTGGGATCAAAAGGGATAAACAAACGCCTCCTACCCACTCTGATCTCCTCAGTACGATTCAAGTAACACGCAAGTGCACGAACCGGACACATCAACATGTCTGATTCAAGACCGGACGAAAGGAAATCAGATAAGGCTGGAATTGTGAACTCTCAAGATATAGTATCGTAGACAGCTTGATTCTTAGCCACAAACTCAGGAAATGTTGTGAGAACTACATTACTCCAGTCCCTAGAGTGTCTGACGTTCCTTCTATCGAGCGCATGCAGTTCTGACACACGATCTGCCGAGGCAAGAGCCAACAAAAACGAAGTTTGTATGATAACATTTAGAGATCAATAGCCTCTATTGGCTCGAAAGGTGGCTTCCCTAATTGCCGAAGTACTAAGGCTAAGTCCCACTTTGGCAATTTCGGAACAGCCGACTGACCAGTAATCTTGTATGACTTGATTAGTGCAGATAACTTTGGATCAGTCGAGGGATTAATCCCAGTACCCAGAAGAATAGGTTGAGCAATGGCTGCCCTATACCCTTCGACCGTAGCGGGTACCAGGCCCTTATCAAGGAACAGGTGCTTCAGGGATAGTGGCTCTGGATGGATTGATATCCCTCTCTCCACATCAAAGATCGAAGACTGCCCACTTTAATTGGTATACAGCGGAAGAAGACGGTCGAATTGATTGTGCCATTCGGCGCCCAACTTCCGTTGAAAATCCTGCCTGAGCGAAGTGTCTCTTGAGCACTTGCACACGTGGTAGTGAAACAGTCCTGGCTGGCTGTGGAATATCGACGTTCCGGCCTGGCGTAGTAGATTGTGCCATACCGGAAGTTGTCTTGGTACATCTACCAGGAGATCCAGTAAGTCCGGGAACCACGGCCTTGCTGGCCACCACAGAACAATTAGATAAACGACACAAGTGTGTTCGTGGATCTTCCGGAGTACCTTCGCTAGGATAGCTGGAGGAGGGAACGCATATGCTACCATTCTTGACCAGTCCTGCGATAGGGCGTCCACTGCATATGCTGACGGATCCGGAACCGGCGACATGAACAGGGGCAATAGATTGTTGTGCCGAGTGGCGAACAGATCTATGTGTGGCATCTCCCAGACATGAGCAATTTGTTTTAGTATGGCTGGGTGAAGTTGCCACTCTGTGGGAATTATCTGATTCCATCGTGAAAGCGATTCCGCTAAGACATTCAGAATTTCCGGGATGTGCCTGGCCAACACTGATATGTTGTTGTCCCAACACAGACCGAAAAAGATTTCCGCTTGGCTTAGTAATTGCGGAGATCTCGTCCCCCCTGTTTGTTGATGTAGGACACGACTGATGTGTTGTCCGTCACAACCAGCAGGTTCTGCGGATGGCATGTGTCACTGCCATAAACTCCAACACGTTGATATGGTACGAGCGTTCCTTGATTGTCCATAACCCGGATAACGACCTGGACTCGAGGTGGGCTCCCCAACCTTCCATAGATGCGTCCATGAACAGGTGATGTGACGGATGATACGGAAGTAGGGACATACCCGGCATAACGTTGAGTGGATCCAGCCACCATTGGAGGTATTGTTTGACAAGAGGCGTGACAGGTATCCACGCGTTCAACTGCCTTTCGACCCATTGATGATTGAAGTAAATCATTAAGGGATGAAGCTGCAACCGCCCTCTTGGAGTTACGTCCTGTGTTGACGTCAAGAGACCGATTATCGCAGCAAAGTGTAGAGCCCTGTCTTGAGATAACTTGAGGATTTGAGGTATCTTCGTTGTTATCTTTTGCCAACGATCTTCTGGGGGTTTGGCGAGAGCTAAACGCGTATCGTATTCCAACCCCAGAAATTTGCGCCTTTGCGACGGAGTCAGTTCTGACTTCTCTTCGTGTGGGATGTATCCCAGAGAAGTCAATATCCTTAAGACAAACTGCGTGTCTAGGATTAACTGCTCTTTGCAGGCATTCCTTAGCAGGGAGTCGTCGATATAAAAGTGGTACTTTATACCTATACTGTGCAGGAATTGTGCCACTGGTGTGAACACTCATGTGAACACCCAAGGGGGAGTTGACAGGCCGAATGGAAGCACTTGAATTTGGAAGCGTCGTTTGCCGACCATGAATCTCAAGTACTTCCCGTCCTCTGGATGTATCGGGATATGAAGATATGCATCCCTTAAATCCAGAGAAGTCAGCCATTCCCCTTGCTCGAGTCCCGACCGGATAGACCAGAAGGACTCCATGCGGAAGTGTGGCGGTGGAGTGAGGTAGTCCTTGTTGAGGCGCTTGAGGTTGATAACCATGCGCATCTCGGACGTGTCTTTCTTGGGGACCAGAAAGACCGGCGAATAGAACCCGGGTATTGTATCCCAAACCGGAAGCTCTATTACTGAAGCCTTCTCTATCAGCTTGTCCACAGAGGACTGTATCGCTGATAGATGACCCGTTCGTAATGGAATACGAGATGGAAGGGGAGATGCAGTCAAGGGAGGAAGCGTGTCGAACAATAGGCGATAGCCGTATCTGATAGTTCGAATGACCCACGCTTCCGCCCCGATCCTTATCCAGTTCTGCCAAAACAACTGAAGCCTTCGCCCTACCGGAAGGTCTAGTTGTGGTGGGACCGGAAGCATTATGTCTCGGTGTTCCCGCCATACCGGAAGCCACCCGGTATGGCCCGAGACATCAGGAATTCTTCTTTGACTGCTTGTTTTTCCCCTTACCCTGCTTCTTATGGCCAAAGCTCGATAATCTTGGCTCTAAAGAAGCAGGCGCTTGGCTTTGCGGTTGACCGGAAGCAGCCTTGGAACTAGGCGGATTCTTCTTAGTCTTCTTCGCCTTGGGACCCGACCCGGAAGCCATAGGTCTCTTGGACGAAGCACCGGAAGCCACTGACCTGTCATGTTCAATACGATCCATTTCAGGTCGGACCTCGGCAACAGCATCACCAAACAGTAAAGAGGGAGCCGTAGAAGTTTCTAGTAGGCTTCTCTTTACTGCTTCCGGTGTATAATCATGCATAAAAGGAATGAAGGCCCTTCCCCTTAAATACACCAGCACAGAAGATAAACAGGCGTTATGAACCAGCAAATCTTCTACTGCACCGGAAGCAATCTTCTGGTAGTCAAGAACGAGGTTAATTCCCTCCTGTAACTGTTCTTGACTTTCCGCGCCCGACAGCGAAAACAAACCATCCTTAATGGCTTTGAGAAACCAGTCCAGGTGATTTGTGATCGCCACTCCTTGTCGGGCAGTTTCCTCTAGTACGGAGGCCTGTTTGTTCATAAACGGAACATCCGGATATACTAGGCAATTTGGTATTTGAAGGACACAAATGCTGAAATCGCCGTTCACCTCTGCAGACCGGAAGCTAAACGGTGAATCATGTACGCCATATGATCGTATGTGTGGCTTCTGTACCGGGAACGGACCAGAAGATCCTGCAGGGCAGAAGCGAGCTCTAGGTCTCAGCCTGACTGCACGTTCCTCCTGCGTAGCGGGTTCTGCTAATGTTCTATGGAACAAGTGGCAAATAGAATGTATAGCAGTTGAGGCCGGAAGCGTGGAAACCGACCTCGTAACCCGATTTGACTCTCCCGACTCAGTTTCGATATCCCTCGCATGTGGGACCGGAAGCTGCATGTCAGGAATCAAGTCATAGATACCGGAAATTAAATCATAATATTTCCTAGTATCTGGATCAGTATTGGTAGGTTCATTAAATTCAGAGCTACCGTACTGGTCCCTATCCACTTCCATAGCTTCCGGGGCTTCCTGCCAACGAGGAGTAATGGAAGGGATAGTCCCCGTCAATCTTGCTTCCGGTTGCACAGACTGTTCAGACAAAACCGGATGCGGCGGCATACCGCTCCTTATTTCACTGGTCATCATCTCTCTCAGTTCCTTCATCTCCTGTTGCTGTTCCATTCCACGCAGAATAGCAGCCAACGTAGGATCCGTCACTTGAGAGTGCACCGGAAGCTGGGCCTGACGGGGTGCGTTCACACTCTGGGACCTTACAAATGACCATGAGCACGGCCACTGTAATGGTCGGTGAACTGGCATACAAGGTCGTAAACCGGAAGCACGTATAGGAGGACGCATGATACGTAACATTGCCGGTCCCGTACCTCGAATACCACCGGAAGCAGAAATTTGAGCTAAGCCACGCAAGGGCGAAGTCAAACCAGCAACCGGATGCCGCATAATTTGACCTACTTGAGAGGGGTCTCTATACCGCGTCTCAGAGGCAGGCAAAACATTTGGCATATCATAGGTACCTGCATACATACCATACTGCCGTTGTTGTGGGAACTTCAATCTCTGGTAGCCCAGAAGGCTCGTAGTGACAGACGTCTCAGCAGGGGGACGAAGAAGGCCACCAGAGAAACCGGAAGCAGATTGGGAGAAGTTAGACAAACCAGTCGTTCCAGTGTTAGATGATGTTATAGAACGACTGGAAAGTCCAGGCTTCAACGGGGTTGAGGAAGGCAATCTCCCAATCCCGGAACCAATGAAAATTTAACGTTAGGCGCCTCACTAGTATTGCCTAAGTTTTCAGTCATAAGTCGCTTCTGGTCGAGAGATCGGAATTGACTGGCTTTCCCACGCTAAGCCTGGTTCCGTTACCGATTTCCCTTCTTCGTCGTATCCAGGTGTCCGCTCGATAAGAACCTCGACCTCCACAGTCGTAGCAGTGCCGGATTCCACATCTTCGATTGTCCCTTCCACTTGTACAACCCGGGTCGGTTTCTTACCTGATTGACCCTTCGCCTGGTCTGAAACGGAAGAATCGTGAGCAGGAGGGGGCATTTGTTTATCTTTATTTACATTCAAGAAACTGACTAGAGTAGACCGAGCTGGTGAATCAACAAACCTCCTATTCTCCTCGACCACGCTAGATCGGGGAGACATAGCTGCATACGTCTCACTGGCGAGATTGGTAGACACAACGGCTTTATTTTCCTCAATAGCTGCCAGTGAACCGGCCAGATATACTTGAAATATGCCGGGCACCCACACAATGCATTCCTCACAGGCCGTATCCCAGGTACATACTCTTCCCTGGCGACATTGGGGACACGTGGAATGTAGGTCATATACAGGCTTGTCACCACCACAAGACATACATGACATTTGAGACATATTTTGAGCCATAATTTCGCTGATAACGTAAAGAATACTTCCCAAAGGACTTCTTGAAGAATATCAGACATCTGAGGTAATCCAACTGCTAGTGATTTCGCTAGAAATAGGCAATTTTCACGGAGCTGAACAAAATGACTTCCTGGCCCACTTGCAGTAGGAAACGAGGAATTATGGGTAAGTGAGCAGTCAGGTGACTAGCAGGGGAGAGAACTGTGTTATTCAAAATTCTTACTAGATGATATCATGTGAAACAAGAAATGCAAAGAGTGGAAGTGAGGTAAGTTTTCAGCGCAAATAACTATGTATATTGTGAATGAACTACATTGTGTACGAGCCGTAATTTAGAGCTCAGATCATGCCAGGGAAGAAAGCAATGCAATCCAACACAAAAACACTCTCCACTCGGCAAGATCATTTTATTTCGAAGAATTTTGGATCTATTGGATAAATTAACATTGAAATTTCTTTATTCTTTATTCAATTCATCAAAAAATCCAATCCTGAATAATCTCCACTTCCCAAAAATAATCATTAATTCAAGCAGGGATGAGAGTGCGGCAGAAAGAAAATATCTGAAAACACCCCCTCACAAAATTTTCATTTTTTATTACTTTCAGACAAAGTCAGGTTTTAGAAATAAAACTTGCAGGAAAAAAAAAAGCTGAGATCAGACCAAAAGCTGAAATTTCTCATTCCTGTTCAAGGGTAGTCTGGTTCCCTACCAAGTTATCTTACGTAGGGCACCACTCAAATAGCAACCTGTAACCATTTCGGTCATCTATACGTGGTAAGACTGACCCTGGGATCGTGTGTATCCATTTACAGCCTACTTTCGGCAAGTCCGAGAGGGAATTTCCAGAAATCAATACCACGTGACTTCGTCAGCCAATCAGCTAAAGTCTACCGACGTAACCCCAACGTGACTCGCCATTTTCGAATCATGTGATGCCCTACTTGTTGAAAATTACAGATCTACCACACCTCTTGGGTGATACGAAAGTTATTTATACCTATATATTTTGTAAGCCTAGCCTATATCTGTTTCCCAAGTGGTTTGAAAACCTGTAATTTATCAGATTTCTCGAGTCTGTTCTCTGCCGGATGAAGGCCGAACAGAATCCCGCAATATACCGGATATCGCTCCGCAATAATGGAGACTCACGATTCGCAAGCCATCTTATGGATGGCGAAGTGTACGCAAATGCTCAAATAGCTGATATATGTCCGAATGGGCCCAAACCCTTATGACGTATTATATCTCTCTCAACCACGTGATGAATTGTGTATTCATTCAACACGTGATCACTTATCCAGAAATCTAAGATCGCTTATCTAACACGAAACCAATTAAATTGTCAATGCAAAGTACATGTACCGCGAGTTAAATCTTGTTCTTCCGACTGTGCCAGTCCACGGACCTCGCACTGGCAATAAAGTTGATGTTATGTTACATGAGGGATGTGACAGGCTAACTGAATTGTATGAGCTCCCCACCAGCCATTTAATTGTCATGGATGTTGGGGGTCTGCATTCCATCAAGGGATAGAAGTGGGGTTTTATTGTCATGGAGGTAGAGGCCTACGTCATCAGGTTTCAGGACAATTCAGTATCAGAGCAGGTCCCCAGCCTGGTAACAAGGGGAGGAGTGGGTGGGGGGTAGTTATTCCCCCTAATGTAACTTTGAATGTGACACAAAGAGTCGTTCCCCCTGTACCTCATACTTACTCTAAAACCAGTCTTTATTGATGCTCTGCCAGTAATAATTCGAAAACACCAAATGCTGAAATAATAGTAGTTTGAAAATTCCCAAATATCATATTTTATGGCTGAAAAATCTTCAATGCGGTGGTAAATAACATGCACACTGAAAATACTTCACTCTTTCAATTTTAGAGCTGCAATTAACAAAAGCTGATAATGTGTCCGTAGACTCCGGCTGACACACCATGATTAGTGTTTGAGAAAAGGTTTTGGGAGTATATTTGAATGGAATAGTGCTGACATGGATGACCAAACGAAAAATACACCATCTATGCTGCACATAACTACAACTTTCTTCTTGTAACCTCTGTATAATGTTTTTTCATTTATTTTAAAACTTGAAACAAATATTCAAATCAGCTATGGTCTCACTGACTGCACACATGTCACGTGAATTTGATGGAATTTTTTGCATACAGGTTATAGCTTACACTGAAGCCCATCTAAAATGACATCAGATCATACCAATGAAATAAAATACCATTGTTTCCCGTTAAGGGCTTGTCATGCTTGTAACCCACCGGGGTCAAAGCTGATGAAAAAAATATTGCACATTTCTTCAGTACTATATAGATTCTTTCTCCAGGTGAGGTTATTTTGGCGAATACATGTTTGCTTAATGGCAAGATCTTCATTAGATTGAGTGAAAACATTCTAAGCTGGCACTCGTATCACAAAAAAATGCAGGGATCCGAGCTATCAGTTAATGGGCCTTCCTAATCTGTTCATCATTTTCATTCCATTACTTATTTCTCTAGTTTTATAAGTTAAACCGTTTATTTCTGGAAAAGAATTCATCATGGGGGTTAGAGACTTTGGCATGCTTATTCTGAACTAGGTAAAGAAAAAAGTGCTGCCTCAATTTTCTAAATGTTGTCCTGGTTGCTAAGATAATAATGTTTCCATCACATTTTCAAGTTATCCAAGTTTGTTCAATGGAAAATACATAAAATTCCACACAAAAAAATCTGCTTCAAAGTTTGAGAAAAAATACAGATATTTTGTTGAAAAGGTGTTCTATGTGGCAAAGTTCAAAATTAATTGGAAAATTTGGAAATTCTCTAAATATACACCGGAGGCATATTTTATGAAAAGAAAAGCATTTAAATTGCAATAACTTCATACTTATCAATCTCACAACCAATATATCCGCATATTTGAAATCCTAGGGAAATAAGCTATAAGCAACAATATATACATACAAGACTCCATGCTTCATTGCTTCGCTCAGTTTCAATTGCGTCAGCCTGATTTATGAAAAGGGAAGTAGTTTTTTTTTTATCATTTTAAACTGTCCAAACTATTAAACTAGAGGTTCTGCTTTGACCCTCGAGTTGCTGCTCTGGCATGAAGAATATGCTGGTTGGGTTTTTTTCAGCCAAAGCATACGCCTCCCCCAACCTCCCAGCTGACCTATAGTATAGGCACAGTATTTAGGGGAAGGTGCCATAAAATGGATGTGGCAATAGATATCCAAAACAAAGCTGCACATCTGTCCAATCATTAGTTTGGTGAAATTCCGTCAAATGGAGGTTCCATCCAAGTTTTGTGAAATTTCGTCCATTAGTTTCGAGATATCTTGCAGACATTTTAGGCCTGTACATACATGTACAATTAGACAGATGGACGTACACCAGACATGGATGCATGCATATACTCATACCAAAACCTAATCAGATGAGGAGGCCATGCTAATGAAACTTCAATCCTAGTTTAAATTCCATCCAGTAGTTCTAGTAAATATCTTGCAGACAAGGCCTGTATATACATGTACAACTAGATGGATAGACGGACGGACACTAGACAATTGCGCTAGACTTCAGACAGCTAATCAGATAAGAAGATGAAATTCCATCCAGTACTTCTCCAGAGATCTTGCAGACAATTCTTGTATATATATGTACAAGTAGATGGATGGATGTACACTGGACAACGATACACATATGGACATACACCAAAAGCTAATCAGATGAGGAGGCCATTCATATTAAGGCTCCGTCCGTGTTTGGTGGAATTCCAACCAGTAGTTCTCCAGATATCTTATAGACAAGGCCTGTATATACATGTACAAGTAGACGGACAGACAGACACTGGACAAGGAAGCATACATGCACAAACACACACCAAACCTAATCAGATGAGGAGGCCATTCCAACAAAGCTTCCATCCAAGTTTGATGAAATTCCATGCAGTAGTACTCTAGATATCTCGCAGACAAGAAAAGGGGACAGACAGATGGCACAAACGGACAGTGGATGTTTCCTTCCAACATAGTTGGAGGAGACATAATAATCTATCATATAGAAAGCAAGTCCATATAATCCTTAAACATCGTTTTATTCTTTGCAAAATTTATTCATGTGTTAATTTCCCTGGATTTCAATCATTTCACACGGGGGTTGAAACAAATATCACAACCATATAGATCCATGGTATATACCGTGTCCAGTTGCAGGTATCAATGATTCATTTTTCCATTCTAATCACAATAACAGATTCAGTCCTACTAAATGTAACACTGACATGACCTTTTCAGCCAAGCTAAAATATGAGCTTGAAATTCGTCACGAAATTTACTGCACCACATACATTGGTCCTGCTTGGTCTGGGGATGCGGTTCTCTTTCAATAAAATTGTCACATTAAATGTTCTATCTCAAGGGGCAATCGCAAGGACAACCACATCTTTCACTAACCCCCCTCCTCCCCCCATCAATATGGCATCTGAGAAAAATCTATCATTTTGAAGACATTGCATTAAATAATGCTCAATCACGTTATCTAATCCATAAAGAACATGATGAACTGATGTGAATCCCAATACAACACCTGCTCATTGTCAGAGTTATTTCCCATGGTGTGACTATATTGGTGTGACTGTATCCAGGCAAGTCCAGAGGTGAATTGTATTCATCCATTCCTTCATTAATTCATTAACGGGCTGATTAAACACACCTGTAGACCAACAACTTATGAGTATCCACTGGTTATCCACTGTGAATACTCTTTGCCCAATTCAACTATCCATATCACGATACATATTTTATAATTGCAAAATCATTTGCCATGTACCATTTACTTGGTGAAGTGAGATCCAAGTTGTCAAAGCAGAGCCTCAATTCTGAACTGTTTCTGTGAAGATGGAATGTGTGAAGTTTTTCATAATTCTGAAGTATTGGCATATATATGATAAAATCACACCACAAACCAAGGATAGTACCTGGTCAGGACAGAGAGAAGCATTACTTTCCAGTGTCACTTTTGAGTCCCTTTCAACAGCCAATATATTTGGGAGAGAAATTTGACACCCTGACATCATGAAACACGCGTGTCAAGAATTCACCCAAGTCAGACCTCATCGATCAGGGTACCTTGGACTGGACTGAGGATGAATAGCTGAAGAAGGTTTCACTGCTCACATTTCAAGGACCTCTGATACTGATATGACTGAGAGACTCTCTTTCTTACATCAGGTTAATCTCCATCACAAACATAACCAGTATGTTCGTAACAGTCCATCATTGACTGTGTTGGAGCTATCACCCTGCCTTTCCCGTCATCAGTTGTCTTGCATCAAGTCATCCAGCGTAACTCTCTACAGAGAGGAGCTTCAGCTCTTCACTCCATGTCATCCAGTGTGTGTTCTGTGTCAGACATGAGACACCATGTGAGTAGGAGAATGCCCAGGAAAACTCCCACGCCATATAAGGCAGTATAAAGGTGGTTTTGTTCTTTATGTATGGAAAATCCAATGTAACTGAAATGAGAAACAACCACCATGACAACTTCAAACACTGTCACCATCAAAATTGTCTACTCTTATTTTTATTCACACTCATAAAAAATTATGATATTTATCAATATCGAAAGTGAAACGCTCTCCAGTTTCCCATCCGCATGAACCCAGTAAAATCAAACTTTTATGAGAGATTTGCCTGGGCCTGCTTGGTCCAGTTTACTTGTAAAGTAAGCAGTAACTGACTTTAGCACAGGAAGCCTTGAATCCACTAGAGGTGTCTTTTTTTGGTCATCTGAGAGGCAAAATATTTTCTCTCCAGTGAGTTCAATGTTTATTTCTCAGCCACTTATGTAAATGCAGTTTCTACAGAGGAGTGACATTTTCCAGCAGACCCAGGGAGAACAGAGCTTCGTCACTGATGGCTCTGCAGGTTATAAATATGACAAATAAATACATTGTGAGCAGCAGGGTCTCAGAAAATTAAGCTCTGGACAAGACTGATTGGATGAATTGATAACTGATATACATGTACAAGGTCTGTACTGGTATTTCATCACACAAATCCAGGAATCCGGAAGTGTTCGGAGAAGTGAGAAAGCCCCCGCTCCGTCAAACATTTGCACATACATGTACCACCATATGTACATGCAGGTCTACTCAGAGGACAAACAATTTTTTTACAGTAATACGACATTCTTACCCCACTGGACAGGTGAGAATGATGTCATTCCAACCATCATTGTCAAAATCCCCAACAACAAGCTGATCTGTGGGGTGGCATGGTAATGAGTGCTCGCCAAGTTGTCTCCCCTTCTTCAAGTCCACAAGAACTATATTTTGCCAGCCAACCAACACCAATGTATCCTATAGGTAAAATGTTTAGGATAAGTTTAACAAGCTTGAAGGGAAAGTGACAAGATTTCTATTTACCCATGATGGCATTTAATTTCACAGCCCCACATACTATTCTAGATTGTACCTGTCGAATAAAACGTGAGATTGGTCTAATCAAAACCCCTCAGCTTTCCCCAAGTGATTGAGACCCATGTGTAGTGTAAATTGGCGAAGAGATAGTACTATGTGGAATGATCAAAGGTAATTTACAATTTGCAGTGTATGGATGTATCAACAGATCAGTGTATGGAGTATAGAACTAAGCATGCTACGTATTACAGTTCTGCAGATACAGTTAGTTGCATTCAAGCATATAGGACAGAAACAGAAATTAATATACCTGTAAAGGGGTATAATTCTGTAAAATATGGGCCGAGGGGAGCCACTTTCAATAGGCATCTGACTTAGCACTAGATAAATGAGTGTTAAAAATTTGGTGGTTGTGTCTCCAGCGGTTTTGCCTAAAATGCGGTACGGTAACGGTCGGACATACATGGAGACGACAATACCCCGAGGCCAAAATGGCTGAGGGGTAAGAATACAAAAAGATAAATAAGTTTAAAAATTTAGCACCTGTACTGAACATGGATATTCAGAAATAACTTGTACATTCAAGTACAGATCACAAAATCGGAGATTATTACATCGAAAGGGGCATAACTCCATAAAATACGGGCCAAGACAACTAATTTTTTTTGTAGGTATCTAGAATACAATTGGGTAAAAAAAGTTTCCTCATAATTTGGTAGTTGTATCAAACACAGTTAATTGTATATAACTGGTTACATTCAAGCATATATCACAAAATCAAAGATAACTGCACCCAAAAAGGGGCATAACTCTGTAAAATATGGGCTGAGGCGAGTAGTTTTTTGTTGGCTTCTAGTATACAACAATATAAACAAGTTTTCAAAATATAATAGCTATATCGAACACAGTTCTGCAGATATAGTTGGTTACATTAAAGCATATAGGACAGAAATAGCAATTAATATATCTGTAAAGGGGCATAACTCTGTAAAATATGGGCTGAGGGGAGCCAATTTCGATGGGCGTCTGATTGAGCACTAGATAAATAAGTCTACAAAATTTGGTGGTTGTGTCTCAAGCGGTTTTGCCTAAAATGCGGTAACAATTTTCCTCAGTTATGCCCTCAACAGAGTTATATCCCTTGTCAAAAACACTCTATCACTTTATCAGTCAGGCAGATGTGCTGCCCATGATGTAGTTAAGTACATTTTTGCAAGATCTTTCATAAAAGCAAGATCAACTGCAACAATTTTTTTTTTTTTTTTCACATATAAAATTGCACTGGCTTTTGTAGGGAGAGACGGGTCAACAAAGGACATTAATATTCCTGTAAACCGGAGCATGCTCATGAATACTCATATACAGGTACCGGTCTCACACCTTTACTCACTTGTACATGAGAGAAATCAAAACAAATATTCAGCATGTCGCTTTAATACTGTGGTGCTGTGCATGGATGTTGGCCTCCAGATCGTAACTCCCAGTTTTGATCTTGCTAAATGGGAAAATTTTATAGATCCAACTGATCTAGCAATCATTGGTCCTACCAGTAGCTGGATGGCCTTCTCTCTCTATCCACAAGTGAGGCTGGCAGTCCACATGTTTGGTATTCCACGTTAGTGTTAGTGATAAACATGTACATCTTACAAACCTTTTTACCATAAACCTGTAGAGACATGGCTTGAATACTTGGTTGGAATGAGAAGTGAAACCTCTGGGCGTGGTCTCTATATCCCTCTGCCTGTGCTGATTGAGCCTCGTTTACCCACGATGCACTGGTATCCATCTGTAAACATACACAACAATGAATTAGTGTATAGGTTTACCATATCAAACAGTCACACTTCATCTTTTTAATCATACAAGGACTTTCTTAATTCTATTTCTTGTCATCTACTTTGGAGCTTGTCAATAATCAATACTTAATTCTGCATAAATTTTCTTTTTTTGCAGCATGTACAAGAAATTGTATTTTACAAATGACTACCATTATTCCATCATATTGATAATATATCATCCTTGAAAAACATTTGTAATTCTTTCCATATAAAACTCCAGTACTGTTGTTTCACATGTCAGGACTCAATTACATAAGGAGAGGTCATAATGTATTCGTGTTCACCGACACAAAGGTCAATAATGTTGTGTACGGTCATAGATATGTGTGCGATTTATCATTCACCAATTTCACTGGCCACAGGACTATAGGATATAAGCGACGCACCCAGGAACGGCTATCATTGCTTTATATGGCATCAATGACCTCAAACATGAATACATTATGACATCTCCCTGTGTACAAGAAACAACAGTACTGATGTTTCATATAGGGAGAATTACACATTTCAAGCATGCTATATTATCAACATCACAAAGTGAAGGGCAAGACCAATACAAGTTGGGTAAATAAAAAACAACTCTCATGTAGGGTAACATCTAGAAATTTAGTGTAGGGGTCTTCTACTTTTTACAGTCTTTGTAAAAAACAATTTGAGCCACACTGTGCATGGTGAACTACTGGGTGTGGTGTCTGGGGCCTCAGCTGCCAAAGACCGTTATCAGCTCAGATATGCTATCAGAACCATTTCCCAACACTTCCATCTTAAAAAATAAAATAAAATACTATTCTTGCAAATAATAAAAATATATATAAATATTTTTTTAACTGAAAAAAATGTTTTGCAAATTGCCTCTGAATGAAACTCAGACGACTGTAATCTTGTGAAATCCCATACCTGCCACTGAATACGACCTGACGAACTAAGAGAGGTAACTCTTCCAGAGCTGGTAGTCACAATAATATCCCAGGACTTGCTCGCTGGTACGAGATGATCTCCGAGTAAATGCTGGAAAATGCTTCTCTTCTGTGCCACACTGATAGAACAGAATACAATTACCCTCAGTTAAAACTGACACCCATGTGATGAAGAACTAGCCACAAATGATTTAGAATTTATATCGGATGTTTTCCATTTTAAATACATGTGTTTATGGATGATAGCTTGATTAACACACCAGCAAACAAGAGCTGACAGACTTTTAACAGATTTTCTGGTCTGGTAACCTTTGACCTCAAAATAAAAAGGAGTTTCCTTCGCCCCATGGAGAAGGTGTTCCCAAATTTTGGTGTGAATCCATGATATGGAAATAGAGATTCTCCATTGTTTACATATTTTCTGGCTGAGGAAACTTGACCTTTGACCTTTTGACCTCAAAGAAAGTAAGGTTCTTCACTGTCCCACAGGTAAGGTATACCCAATTCATAACCTGAAACCGGACAGAAATCATTACTGCAATATACGACCTTGTCTATCGACCAGGGTATAAAAACAACGTAAGTGATGAAAGTCATCGGGAGGTAGATCATTATGAAAATGATGGAACTGATTATGTACACTTATCAGGTCAGCGTTGAAAGGAGTAGATATAGGAGTCCCCCAAGGGTCTATTTTGGGACCATTATTTTTTATTTTGTATATCAATGACCTCCCTGATTGTCTCACATACTCCAATTTAGACTTATATGCTGATGACAGCTCGCAATCTTGTAGTGGTAAACATGTATCGGAAATAGAGACAAAACTGAACACAGACCTAGAAAATATTAACAAATGGATGTTCATAAAAAAACTGAGCTTGAATCTGTTGAAAACAAAGTGTATGCAGGATCCACACAGAAGTTAGCTAGGTCACTTCTTTTGTCAAGAAGCTTGAACAATGTTCCGGTAGAAAGTGTTAATGAATTTAAACTCTTGGGCATTATTATTGATTGTACACTGACTTGGCGAAATCATTTATCACAACTGTGTAAAAAAATCTCTAAGAAACTAGGTGTTTTAAGGCGTGTTAGCCATTTTATGCCTCGTCATACTGTGGTTTTATTGTATAATGCACTTGTTTTTCCTCACTTTGAATTTTGTTCTACTGTTTGGGGCAATGTTTCAAATCAGCAGTCAATTCATATGTTGTATAAATTGCAGAAAAGAGCGGCTAGAACCATTTTAAAACCTACTGACTTCTTAACTCCCACACTGCTGATCTTTTTAAAATGCTAAACTGGATGCAAATTGAAGACAGAATTATATACAAACGAGCTGTTTTAGCTATAAAGTTTTTAACAACATTGCCCCACGGTACTTAAATTGTTTTACCACGGTTACAAATATTCATAATTATAATACACGCGCCGCACGGCGTGATGATTTATATCTCCCGAAGCACCGAACCCAGTCTTTTAAAAGAAGCTTTATTTACTCCGCCACTGTTTTATGGAATAGCCTTAGTGCTTCTATTAAAAATTCTACAAATGTACAGTCTCTTAAAAGAGCGTATATCAAGTCGTATTTTAAACGCTAAACTCTGTTTTAAGATGACTGTAGTGCTGTGGCTTATTACTATTATTATTATTATTCTTTATGTTTATTTAAATCTAAAAAAAATTTTTTAATTAATTTATGCTATTGTATTATCCGCTACGCAATATTAATTTTACTAATATTGTATATATGTTTAAATGCAGGGCCATAATGGAAACTAGTTCTCGAACTAATTGTGTAACCCTGGATAAATAAAGGTTCTATCTATCTATCTATCTATCTATCAGTTGTAATTTTTGCTGTTTTATCCACAGGCTGAATCTCAGTCATCCTCAACAATAATACATGAACCCCTAAGAAATTATACCTTTTAATAATGAGCGGTGGGAGATGTTTGATGGTGTCCTCTCTCTCTGGTGCTGTCGAGGCTCCCCAAAATCTCCACGAATCACAAACCGTTGTCTTAAACACCTGCTTCTTGATGCGACCCATCATGCTTTGCACTTCCACTTGGCAAATCCGTTCTTTGGTTCGATCGTCGACCAACCAAAAGGTAACTTTCTCGATTATTTTGTCACCGTCGAGATCCAGAAATACGCTGTCACCCTCCGGTAAGGGCAGTTTCGTGATTGGCTGACCGGTCTGTAATTTCAACACCTCGAGACCATTCTGGTTGTGAACGATAACGACGTTGGGGTCCTGTACGTGTTCGGTGTGACTGTGTGGCCTCATCCCACCATAGGCATATCCCCTTATATGCTTCTCACCCAATGTACCAATCACAGCCTTTGCCACAGGAGCTTCGGCAGGCTGTCCAGGCTTTGGACCAATCGACTGTTTCTTTATATTGGCCAGCGTTATTTCTGTGTCCTTTACGCCATTCCAAGAGTGGGGCTAAGGAAAAGGAGAATCAGCAAAGTTAATGTAAATAAGTTCTATCTAAACTTTTTCGCATTATCACTAGACATGACTTTTAGTGTCCTGCCCAAATTTGAGATCTGTTTGAAATACATGTAGAGAGCCAAAGAAAAAAAAAGAATTGGCTTCAATATATGCCTGCACAAGACACTGTCTCTCCTTATGTATCATCTAAGACCAAAAAAAAAGGATTTTTAATGATTTCCTGATTTTGAGGTTACAGCAGGGTGCGAAATAGCCCTTTGCCCAGTTGCCAGGGGCAACCAAATTTTCTTTTGGGCAATCAAATTCTGCTCGAGTACCCATGCATTTGATGTGCTGGTTGCCCGTGCTTGCATATGGGCAACTAGAAATTGTATTCCTATTTCACACCCTGCACAGTGACCTTAACCTTTGACCTTGACCCAAATTTTGGGTAGATACTTCATGTAGGAAGCTATTGTTTGAGTCTTTGTGCAGCTGAAAAGGCTCAAGTCTAGACATTTTGTTTTCCCCAGACTTGGCTATTGTATGCATTGTCTTGTGATCCTTACATGGAGTATGAACCAAATTTTGGTACAGGATACATCATCCCCTCAATGTATTACATTTTGTGACATATCTGGTCAGTGACCTTGACCTATTGACTTTAACCAAATTTTTGGTACAGGACACATTTCTCCCCTTAATAAATCTACGGACACAAAAAGACACAATTTATAACTATTTTCTGATTTTGGGGTCACAATGACCGATGACCTTGACCTAGATTTTGGTTTGTGACACATCACCTCCCCTAATGTCTCAAATGACACAAAAAATTGATTTGGGGTCAGAGTGGTCCTGACCTTGACCTCAAATTTGGTATGTGGTACATTTATTCTCTAATATGAATCCATGCACTCACAAAAAATGTTCAATGATTTTTCATTTTGCACAATGTAACAGGCTTTTAGCTAGAATTTTGAAACGGGGTCTGAATTCTTTATCTCATTCTGAGTCTCCTCTCCATCTCCATGTTAAATTTCCGGATTTTAGGGACTCTCATTTTGAAATAGGGACTCTCAAAGGCCCTCGAGACTCGTTGCTAGCTAAAAGCTTGCAACATACAATGTAACAACTAAATTCAATAACTTTTACAGACTGTGCACAGAATAGCCAAGTTAGGCTCTCTGGATTTAAATGTTAAAACAAACTCCAAATTATAACATAAGAACATTCAATAAATGAATATCTAAATGCCAGTCTCTCTGATTCTACGAGTGATGTACTGTATATAGACATCCCAACCAAACACACAAACCTGATAAAGGGAAGCAAAGTACAATGTTGCTATTGTTCATACCAGGTGTTTTTGTAGGTCATCTTGAAAGTAGATCCAAGGTGACTCGCCTGCATGATGGTTAGCCTTCTTCAGTTTCAGTTTCCAGTGAAATGCATCTTCATTCTGTCAAAGATAAAAGACATTTAATTAAGAATATAAGAGAACAGGCTTACTCACATCAAAATTGGCAAAGCAGTCAGGGCAGCAGTTCACTATTGACACAGGGGAGACAGTGTCAAATATGCCCAGAATAAACAGTTATTTTGCTGATTTACATTCTACTGTTTTTAATACAGCCCATTGTTGTCTAGATGATATTATATTACAGATAGCCTCTATAGGTGTGATGGTGAATATTTTGCACCAATCAAGGACTTCATATTGAAAAGGCGCTATTCAATTGGGAGCATACCTCCAATCGAGGACTGTCCTTGTTTGACTACATTGGAAAAGCGTCTCCTTTAACTCTTTCCCCCTTAGACTTGTGGGGAATTTTCTCTCTCTGATCCATAATAGATTTGTAATGGCGTAGGTCTTTAACCCATGGAGACATTTCAATTTTCATACTTCTCCCGCGATGTAAAATATCCCGTTTTATGTCCCATATCATGTGGAGAAATATTTACCAATGGTTTCCCACAGACCCATTCTACGTAATTTGTTCACGTTTTATACCAATATCAGCAACATTTATTCTAAAAATAAGTAATCTTGCGAGAAAATGTGTTGTGTCTGCTTTCCGTCTGTTGGAAATCACGAAAAAGGCGAAGAAATTGTCATGTTTTGCAGCGTTCTGTTGTTGTTGTTTTTCCGCTGCAATTCCTATGTTATTGTATACCATTGTAAAGCTAATTTCCGTACATTCGAGATTTGACAGAGACATAACGAGATGGCAGGTTTTGAACGAGCTAAAACTGAAGAAGTCCCATATACTTTCGCGAAGGAGAATGACGATGATAATAAATATTCATAAGGTGAAAATAAGGCAGCTCACTGATTGGCCAAGGTTGAGCGAGGCCCAGCGTGATTGGAGGAAGAGGTCACGTGGTGACGCAGTCGCTATGGTCACAGTCGGACAAAAAACCGGCTGGGAAAGAAGGCGAGAAAGAATGGCAGATAAAACATTTACGGCGAAGACAACAGGTCCTGGGAAAATATGTAAAATAAACTCAGATGGGCAGATTTGACGAGCTAGTCATCAAGGTTAGATACTTTGGTAGTTTATGCTCGCGTTACGTGAAATATTCAGGAATTTGGAGCAAACCAACCACATTTGGTGTCAAATCGCGCATTTTCCATCTATTATTTCTGTTCGTCTCCCGATTTCATTTTACCTTTACTACAAAATATACCAACTGTCCATATAGTCAGATTTATTGAAATTTTGGCTTTCTGAAAATGTATAGTTTTAATAAGGTTTTACTCAAAGTAAACGCAAAAATTGCAAGAATAATCCACCGCATGGGAACTCGTTGACTCGTCAAAACCCGTCTTCATGGGTTAGGCGAGCACTCGTCTAAACACGCTTACATGGGGATCTACACAAGTCGTCAAAACCCGCTTATATGGGGGAGAGAGTTAAGAGAAGTTTAATCAATTCCTTATACGAAACCCTTTTTAATATGAAGTTTTCTCTATAAGAAACGATGATTAAAAGACAGTTTTTCTTATAGAAAACGATGTTCCTGATTGTGCAACATTGTAACGACAAGAGCTTTTGTCAACAAAAACAATGTTGCAACATTGTTGCACGATGGCTAAACTGTTACATGATGATCGCTACAATGTTGCATATTAATCTCCTTTTTTGCCACCAAATACATGTATGCATGAGTATGACCTGGTAGAATTTAACCCTTCTCTCTAGCGCTCTCCTATTCGAGTATATGGCCAAGATAACAATCAAGGGGAGATAATTGTAGTGATCTCCCTTTGATTAGAAAATGTCAAAACTTGAGAAGAATGGACTTCTGCTGCCAATAAACATGTTAAACAATGTTATATGTTCACCCTGCACTACCTGTACTATCAGCAAGTCCAGGGCGCTGTGATCAATCATGGAAATCTGTCTGTAGTATAAATTTTACACAAGAAACATCTTAAGGGCTAACATTCTCCAAATGTCATTTTTCACAGTGTCATTTTCTCATTTCCTTTCACCTACCTGCTCTTCATGTTTCTGTTCTCCGAAATCTCCAGGCAAGTGCTGCCACCTAGTGGACCCATCCCGCCCACTTAGAGCAAAGGTAGAGAAATGTGTAAAGAACTCCTCTTCTGTGCTGTGCTTGCCATGACCTTGGTTACCCCTGTGTGAGATAGTATAACAGTCATATATACAATCAGCCCTTGCATCAGGGAAATGACATTCAATTGAGTAAAAGTAAATCATGATGACAAGATATTAATGTTCATGCATGAAAAGCCAGATTCAAGACTGATGAAACACAAATGATACAAAAAAATAATTTGATTTCAACGGTAGATATTTCACATAAGAGAAATGAATTGAGGAACAGGCTGCAACCTATATCTGATTAAAAACAGATTCAGAACCCTGATCTAGCATGTCACATGTTTATCGGCCCTCGCGATCAGTAATTGATCAGAGTCAGGAAGTGACCTTAATGGAGACAAGAAAAGTGTCAGATATAGCAGCATAGAAATTTCTAGATCAGTTTTTATTCAATCAGATTGCATTAAGGCTTCTCTAAGATAAATCAATGAGTCAGGCAAAAAGCGAGGGGGAGGGGGGGGAGAGGGAGAATGATACCAAGTCATTCCATATAGAACAATGAAATTTATTCAGTTCCTAGGATATCCTAAATTCAACTGAAACAGTATGGAAAATTTGGTATTTGAGGGTCTGTTTCAACATCAGCCATGTCAGCTTAGATTGAAAAGTCCATGTGTACCTTCTGGCTCTGTTACTAGTACTGTGTGACCTGTGACCAAAGCTGCCTCCAACAATGACCAGACCTGAGTCCTCCTTCTGGATGGACACTGCTGTGACGAGGACGCTTACAGATTTCACGCTATACGTCTCATGGATTTCCCCCACGCCCAGTAACTGTCTCTTCCAAAGTAGGGTCAGGTCATGGTCATAGCAGAGAACTGACCAGTTGTCCTGCACAATCACTATCACCTGAAATTAATACATTCATTTAGGACATGACAACACCCCAAAAAGATTTATAAGGCAACTAGAGCCCATTGGCTTTGACATGTATCTATGTCTAAGCAAGCATTTGGTTGAAACTATGAACAGAGCATTGCTGTGAGTATAAGTCATGATTCTGGTGTGAACTCCAACATGGTTGCATGTGGATAAAATCTATAAATACAATTAACCTGAAAGATCAGGCTGACAGAGTAAACAACTTTTCAGGCAGACACATTTGAAA
Organism: Hanleya hanleyi; assembly: GCA_036873755.1. NCBI lineage: Eukaryota > Metazoa > Mollusca > Polyplacophora > Lepidopleurida > Hanleyidae > Hanleya > Hanleya hanleyi. Next base: position 34,121 of record JAVTVY010027463.1, on the reverse strand, counting down.
AGTTTAGTTAACCTGAAAACAGGTTTGTGAAATTGACCCTAGGTAACCCATAGTTTGTTCCCCCACTTCTGAACTGCATAACCTATAGGTTATCCAAATAGGTTATGCAGATAGGTTATGCCAAATGAGTTTTGTTGTGGCTAGGCATTGGTTTTTGACTGGAGTTCATTCAAATAAAACTTGCTGTTGCTATCTACGCCAACATTTTGATTTTTTATGTAATAATAATCTCGTTCCCATAATCTAGCTCCTCTCAGCATCTCGGACGCTTCCGTTGGCTTCCGGGGCCTTTGCCGCTGGCAAAAAAATAATCATTACCCGGTGACCAATTTTCGTCATTACTACGTGTTGCGTAAAGAGTCAGATTTTGTGTGACTGGCAGACTTCTATCATTGGAATTGTAACCTCTATTTCTGAAATATTATCTCAAATTAAATTCCCATATACGCGTTTTAATTTTAAAACAGTAGAACGTAAAGTTTGTCTGCCATTCACTTTCGTTTATTCGGCTCTTGGCATCACGCAGGTTCGGGACTGCACATTTATGGTATTGCGTCTAAGTTGAGAGATGTTTACCCTGTTCATATAATCCCACAGAGCGATATATACACCTGGGCTGTATACTATCTAGTATCAGAGAGTGTATCAAAACGCACATGGGTTTCGCGTTCAATTATCTCCCACTGAGAAAACCCCAAAAAGATTTATAAGGCAACTAGAGCCCATTGGCTTTGGCATGTATCTATGTCTAAGCAAGCATTTGGTTGAAACTATGAGCAGAGCATTGCTGTGAGTATAAGTCATGATTCTGGTGTGAACTCCACCTGGGGCTTTTGTGTGTGAAGTTAACATCAAAACTCTGGTAAGTACAGCCCATGCTTCGATCGGAAATGATTTTCAGGTTACAAAAGGAATTCATTAAAATTATGTCATTCGGATACAGAGTTTGGGTCATAATTTAGGCGAGCAAATAATCGGTTATGCGTCTTTCATTTTGGGTAACCGCTAGGCGAACTGAACGATCGTTCTTCCCAAATTTTAAGGCCTGGGCATAATTAGGAGAACTTGTATGCCTCTAACTGCAGAATCAGAGATTGTAGGATTACTAAATTATGGCAGATTTTAAGCTTTTTGTTCAGTTCAATAGAGGCTATAAAGAAGGAGCATCATAATGTGATGGAATATAGATGGAAAAAAATCAGTGAAGATGAACTCATGGTAAGAACTTGGAAGAATTTACGTTTAACTTTTTTATAGCACATACACCATACTGAAATAAATGAAGAAAATCAACAAAGTCCAACTTCTGGTAATTTTGATAAAATTCAATATTTATCTCACAAATAGGATGTACATCCCCAAACTCAATTGAACATGTCCATAAAGTTTCAGAAGCATACAGGGAAAACTGTTCGATAAGTTGATTTCACAAGAATATGGTCTACAGGTATATACTGGAATAGATGCAAATGAGTTAAAAAACATCATAAATATGACAAAAATTTATATGTCATCTCATCAATACAATAAGCACATTCCCAAACCATAAACTATGTGTACAAAGTTTCAAAAGTATCCAGTGAAAACTGTTGCACTACATGTAGCTGATTTCAAACTTGCATGATACTCTATTTTCTGGAATAGATGCTAAAAATCCCAAGTTGAAAACGTCATTTATACATGTATGACTACAATTACTATTTCATCTCATAAATAGGATATGGATATCCCAAATCATATTAAATAAGTGTATAAGTTTCAGAAGCTTCTGACCACTGAGAGAGTAGTAGATTACACAAGGAAAGTGTGATGGACAGACAGACATAAGGAGAATGAACAGCATTTTCATATCTACGTGACAGGGGACAAAAATGGGATTTTTAATTCATTCCTAATCTTGAGGTCACTGTGTGACCTTTGGCCGTAATCTTAATTTTGGTACATGTACATGACAAATTGTTTCCTGATAATGAATCTACATGTATACTGACACAAATATTGCGATTTTTAACGATCTCCTTATTTCCGGGTTATAGTGACCTTGACCTTTGCATATGACCTCAATTTCGGTGTTCACCCATGTCTCTACTGACAAAAAATAACGATTTTTAATTATTTCTTGATTTTGACCTTGATCTTGTCCTCAATTTTGGTATATGACACATTATCTCCAACTAGTGTAGGCCTACATGTATCTGACAAAAATTGCAACTGTAGTCTATAAAAAAAAAGTCACAGATAGACCGGCCACGAATGGTTGAATGACTTCCTGAATTTGAGGCCACGGTGATGTTTGCCCTAGCTGTGTCCTTGACCTCAATTCTTGTACACAACACATCCTCTCCACCTTGTGCTTCCACTCACAACAGCAGGTGTCTATACACCTTCCGAGGACTGAAATTCCATGACCTTTTATGGACAAATTCCAGGACTTTCCATGACTTTTAGTTTTATGGACAAATTCCATGAATTTTCCATGGCCTTTTATAGACAAATTCCATGACTTTTCCATGACAAATTCACGGATATCTATCAGATTATGGAAGCAATTTTGTTTTAGAAAAGAGGATTCACTGATGAATGTCAGATGTGAATCCTGTATCAAATGCAAGGATTTAACAAGATGTACAATTAAAAAGATAGAAATGAAAAATCTGCTATTATCTATTAGATTTTCATTTGTTTAGAGCATAGATGGTACAACCAATTCAGAATAGAATTACACTATTTTATTTAGAATTTGAAATGTCCTTTTTGTACCAGATGGAAGGTCTAAAGTTGAATCCTAGCTAACACTAAGTAGGAAGACAACTTTATGGCCCATTTCCACAACCACAACTGCAAACCACAACTGTTTGCAGTTTGGCGCATTTCCACTGCACGCGTTAATTATGACAGTGTCACTCTCGCCATTCAACGGACGGGATTCCCCTCAACGTAACCGGGCTAACGATTTCTATCACCTCCAATTGGTCGATAGTTCAGCGACAACGCGTTGAAGTAGCCCTGGTTCTAATTTTGTCGCGCGTCAAAAATGTGGTTAGTCGCCGTGACTGACGCGTGCTGTGAGTACTACACCATTGAATAACATGATGGCTATTTTTCGGATGTGGTTGTCGCTGCGAAAACGCGTGCTGTGGAAATGGGCCTTTAGGATCTTGAATATAGGCCCACGGACACAGGTCTTTGATTGCAGAAACCAAAACTTAAAAGACACAAATTCATAGCTATGATCCTTCATAAAATATGATAAAAAATTGAATTTCACCTTGAAAAAATAGCCCAATGGGCTCCAATACCCCTCGGCTATCAGTTATTGTCTACACTCAGCAATCATACATTGCATAAGATGTATTTTTAGAAGCTGAACTTTGACAACATTTATGTAAATGTAGGTTAACAAAGATATGATCTGGTACCTAGGGTTGATTGTAGTTCTCTCATTTTAGAAATACATACAAAGTTGAGCCAGGTCAGCTTTTGTCAAAGTCTTCTTAATTAATGGGAAAATTTTGCACTGAGGTTCTGGTAGAGCATGACCAAATTCTCAGCTCTAAATATACTCTTCTATAAGCTAATAATCAAATCAAGTAATTTTATATTGAAAATATAGATTAGGCCAGTCATCTTCAACAATTTTCTGGTCTGTTCTGACTTAATTGCATATGAAACATGAATTCAGAGATCATCTTAGACTTACATGTAACATATATAATTTGACCTTTATAAAATAGATCAAGGGCAGTGCTTTTCAATAGAGTTCAGGTCGAGGCATATTTGGTAGAAGTTTGGACAATGTACATGTAGATATAATCCTTCATCAAATACATGTATTGTACTAAATAGAATATGACCTGGATAAAACAGGTCAAGGTTAGTCATCTTTGACACACCTCTTGACCATTGTCAGATGTATACATAGTATTAATTTGGAAAGCCTAGCTATATTTCGTCATGTTATATCCTAATAAGCCGTGTATGACCTTGAAAAAGTAGGTCAAGGTCAGTCAACTGGGATAGGCTTCCAGTCAATCTCCAGTTGCATAGGTAATACGAATTTGGAGACCCTAGCTTTAATCCTTCAAAAATATAGCAAATACTAGAATTTGACCTTGATAAAATAGGTCAAGGTTAGTCATCTTCAGCACAACTCTTGACCATTGCCTGATGTATACACAGTATTACTTTGGAAAGCCTAACTGTATTTCTTCATGTTACATCACAATAAACACTATATGACCTTAAAAATAGGTCAAGGTCAGTAAACTGGGATAGGCTTCTAGTCAATTCCCAGTTAGGTAATATGAATTTGGAGACCCTAGCTTTAATCCTTCAAAAAATATAGCAAATACTAGAATTTGACCTTGATAAAATAGGTCAAGGTAGGTCATTTTCAATAGGCTTCTGACCTTTCTCCCGATACATATGTGGTAGGAATTCACAATGCATGGCTATAATTCTTCTTGAGATATCGTGTTCACAAGAAAGATGGACAGACAGACAGACAGATCGACAGACAGACGACGCTGACGACGACAATACCCTTCGGGCAAATTTAAAAATACATGTAGGTGCCATCAGTCATCAATCGACTCCAACCAAAATTGACTGAGTAAAATTCAACAGGCTTCTTCGCCATCACAATCCACCTCTCTGAACTGTAGTTACAGCATAACAATTATTAATGATTTACTGATTTTCGGCCACAATGACCTCAAGTGACATTTGACCTATTACTTTCAAAATGAATAAGGTTCTTGCTTGGTACCTGTATACACCAAGTTTGTTATAACAAATCCGTAACATGGAACTAGAGCCATGGCAGAGGCATCAAAATTTAATGGACCGACAGATGGATGAACAGACCCCATTATCACATAATATGATCTCGTCTAACTATATACAAAATTATCAGTTTTTGTCCAACTTCCTTAAAGTTGACCATACTAAATGTACAAATTGATACCAAGTTTCCAAGTGGAATCTGCTTTGCATTAATTGCCTGTACCTACATGTTGTGAATGTACATAAATTTAAATTAAATGGCTGGTACCCGACAGGAAGTATCTTGTGTTCTGACATGTTCTGCAATTTGATAAATTGAGATTTATGGTTTAACAAGCCTGGAAATAAGCACCTGTCATAACTACTTGTCACCCCTATTTTGGAAAATGTTCTGCACCATGACTGGTTTACCTTTGTAAATAGAGATTCAAGCTGGAATAGTTCATCATGATCTGCAGGGGTGTTTTAAAATTTGGCAGGTACCTATTTCCAGCCTTGGGTTATACAGGATAACTGACATTGTACAGTATAAACCATCTGGTTTATATACTAGCCCTTACATCTTCAGTGCATTCATCACAATCTAGTTCTCACCAGCTTTAGAACTCATTTCATTTTACATATGGTCAACATGAAAGAAATTCGCATTTTCCGAGTTTAACTGTACTGAATTTCTTTACCAGTTCAGATTCAAGAAATATTCTTATCTATTTTGATCAATTTTTCAATATTAAATTTGACTTGATAATTTTGCTCTATTTACAATGTGCGTACATGTAATTGTGATATAGAGTTCAGTATTCAAACATATTTTTGATATTAATTCTATATAACTGCAACTGTGGCAGTCCGAGAGCATATTACAGGTCAGTTTATAATGGCCTCCCGTTTTTTACAGTATTAAACTTTGACATGTTTGAGAATCATGTTCCATTTTGTTTATCTGCATGTATTGACAGCAATTTCAATGAATGGTTATAAAGTGTGTATGTCAATATGTCTCTCATTTTGTTTTCCATAAGACTGGCAATTCAGCTGGCAATTCAGCTAGCACGTGTATATTGAGCAAATTTCCAGCTCAAACAGTTAAAATGCTGAAGTTTGGCTGTAAGTTGAACTTGAGCCCTTGACATGGTTAATGGGAGTCTAGTTCTAATTACTTTACAAGCACACACATGCACAACCATGATGTGGCATCAAGTGAACCCAGATGGGGAGAATAAACAAACAGAGGATCCCTAATGGAATAAGGATCTGTAAATTGAATTAAACTACCCATGAAATAGGTCAGAACAATTTACCTTTGTCTACACCTGAATTTAACTACTTGTGCCAGATACCTGTTTAGTGGAGCCATCAAAATGCATGACAGGCCCAACTCTTAAAAGTAGGGTTTTTAGTACCCTCCTGGTATACAGTAGACTACGGTAATTCCCCTAATAAGGAAGTGCAGCAAAAATGGCTTTTATCTGGAAATATTCTTGATGGCACCAGCTACGAAGTGCCCCATTTTGTCATTATATGACTTTTCTTCAATTTGAATGAAGGATGGGAATGTTACTTTTTCTCTGTGTTTGAATAACAGAGTTGAAAAGTGCACTTCCTGTGATTGAATTATTAGGGGAATTACCGTACACTGTGAATAAGATGTACATGTACTGTCTTTTGTATCATTTCACTCTACATGTAATTTGCTGTTCTAAATTATTTGATGACCCCTGTATTGATGACCCCGTTATTGACCCATATCCTATGACTCCATTATCCATACAAATACCCCATTATTGATGACCCTATCAATTTTAGTGCACAATTCTGCAGCTAATAAAGAGTTCAGTCATTTTAATAAACAAACATATACACACAAATCCAATACAGTCAAATTACAGTCTATACAGGCACTTTGTGATACATGGAACCCCTGCAAATAAACTAATTATCATATCTACTTGTACTCATTATATAATCATGGCAAAAAAGATAATTTTTGTTAGATGTGAGCCAACAGCTGAACTACTTACCTGTTTCCGAACTTGAACAACCGATTGATATGGCACTAAGTAACCTGTTCCCATGGCAACTGGCCAATCTTGTCTTTTATCAGAGCTTGCATTATGAGGCAAGTCTTGAGAGTGTTTAATGATGACATGCGGCAAAACTCGAGGATCAAACTTCTTCTCTGGTTTTGCTGTATCGCCGTGGTAATTTTCACTATTCGGAATTGCCAAAAGGCTCAATCTCAAGTTGTTTGTTATCAAAACTATTTCGTTAATTCCATCACTGTCTAAGTCGGTGATTATAGGAGACGGCAATGCCTCTTCATGAGTTGGATATGCTGCGTTACTGAAGTGTTCAGATTTGAGCATCTTGCGCCATACTGGTTGGAGTTGGTACGAATCGTGGGCCCGGAACAAGTATACTATTATACCACACAGGACCACGAGAGTGAAATCTCGGAGTCGGACTTGTTTGATCTTCTCTTGCACCACGTCCATCTCATCCTTTTATACTTCTACGCATGCTCGATGAACTCTGAAAATGTACAAAAATGAATAAGCTGTAAATTTCACAAATTATTAAATATATTGCAAATATGGCGTGGCGCGTCACCATGATTTCTTGAGAGGGGGTCATTTCCTACGCCCAGTAGCCTACTGTGCTGTCCAACGAAGGAAAATACTAGGCAGTTGGACGCTGAGAGGGGGTTGGTCACATCAAACAAACCCCCAAGTGACACTCTCGAAACATCACCTGCTATAACCCATACAGATGTAATACACAATATGGACTTGCAAAATACATGTACATACCATGATTACCCTATACTGTTCTAGAACACATCACATATTCACCCATACATAGACTATACACCTATTAGACACACATTCCATTTCTTACCCAATACAGATGATCCATACAAACTCCGATACATATCATCCACATTCTGATCTACCAAGCTAGCCGATACAAGCCATGATAGCTCTAGACCATACACAGACCAAATACACACTCACTAGATGTACCCCAAACAGATGTAATACACATTACCAATTTACTTATAATACAGGGCAGAAATAACTTAACCTTGACTGCAATTCCCTCGCATTCAATCACAGTTGCAATAATGCTGCATTAAAAGCTGATGGGTCAAGCGGAAAACAAGTGCGACTACTAAATGGATCATGGGCGTCGCCAGCATTTCTTGAGAGGGGGTCGTTTCCTATGCTTACTTATTAGAGAGCCCATTACTGCAATGTCCAACATAGGACAATAACATACAGTTGGGCGCTAAAGGGGGGTCGTTCACACCCAACGACCCCCTACTAGCGACGCCCTTGTGGACTACTGTGCATGTAAGTGAATTTGAGGGAAAACATGGTCGAAAAAATCCCATCCTGCACTTTTCTGATACGGTACAACCATGGGGCATGTAGATGTGCAGCCTGTGCCTATTATATTGCAAATGTGTAGTTCTCTTTTTCTTCACTCATGATCAACATGCACATTTAGGGTTTTTTTCATGGCTTTTCATGGCCAAGATACCCATGACTCTGTACATACTACACACTGCCTATGTACAGCTACATGTTATACCACCTGGTTGAGCCACTTAGACCTAATAAGAATTGCCAAAACGATAGAGACATAACACAACCATAATACAAAAGTGATCAGAGAATTAAGGTACATTATATTTTTATATTTTATCCATAAACTCAGATCGAATCAATGGTAATGTAGCACTCGACCATACATATACACTAGTTTGGTAAATTGCAGAATTTGGGAACATTGTCAAATTCGTGAAACAGTTGCCGGATTCAGAAACAGATTCAGCAAATTCAGCAATGTTCTCAAATTCTGCAACCTTCCAATGTAATTTCTACAACATGGGGGACCTAGGACAAAACACTTTTTTTTAACTTGGAAAAAGATGACAAGCAGAATTTTGAAACCTCAGGGTGAAATCCAGAAGAGAGAGAGAGAAAGAATTTGGGTTTATTGTCGTGTGGGAGAAAACAAGAGGACATATGCTGCAGTTTAGTACAGAAAAACACACTGTCATTCGTTAAGTGAAAGTGCCATTTGCTGAGCTCCAAGTGAAATATTGTGATTTAACTTGAAGAATTCTGAATATTGACATTAACTTCGAGGATCTGATATTGGGCAAATAAAAAAAAATATTAGGCAAACTTTTCTGTGGATGCAGGCGTATTACCTGATAAGAACGAAGATGATACAATAAGAAGTTTTTTTAGCGGGTCTTATAGTCCATGTACAGTTTGAGTAAATCTAAGCAGCTGAAGGATAACAATAGTGTAATTGTAAAATGAAATATAACTCCATTTATTCAACCTGTAACATCTTTGTGTTCAATACAATCATTTGACAGACATTTGCTTGCATGCATGTACTATTGAGGGTTTGAGACCTGCTTGTGGTTCTGCAAATCATGGGATCAACTTACAAAAGTTATAATTTATAACCTCTACAAGTGATTATATCAATGACCTCTGTTAATTCAGCCCATTTCTATGTCTCTGTTAATTCAGCCCATTTCTATGTTTAACAACCTGTTTTAGGCCTTCAAGTTCATGTGGTACATCCACAAAACTTACATGAATAGAAGATACATGTATTACGTATCAGCTTATATCACAATCTCAGTAAAGTCACACATAATATCACGGAATATTATATCTGACTTCAGCGCTATATAAATCCCGTGCAAATTTCAACTGCATTCATTAGCCAATCAGGTGACTAGCTTGGTGAAAATTTTTCAAAATCACGCCCGCAGTACTTACGCATGGTAGCACGTGGACCAACAGGGTAAACATTATCAAGAAATAGTATCCAAATATGGCATCATTTCTAGAAAGTGTGCGTGAACATCAAAGAATTTACTCCGCCGAAAAGTCTGGCTTCGTTAGGCTGGAGAAAATATCAAAATATCCTGCCATGCGAAGGTGTTAATATCCCTGAACTAAACTTCAATCACTGAGAAAGTGAAAAGGCAGAACTTGTTGTGATTGGCTAATTATGGGATATCAATTTTCATGGCGTTATATCTAGATGGTATTCCCGTTTTACCATCTTGGTTAGATTGCTTATATCATTGCATCCCAGATTTTTCACTCAATTATGTTTATTTTTTGCTGGAAAGTCAAGCCATTATGGTTGATTAAGGAGGTACATGTATCACTTAACCCTTTCACTGTTTAACCTGGGTTCTCCTGCCATGTCGCGGCCTTTACAAGAATACTGTACACTTAGACGTGTCGTCCATGCTTTGATGTCAAAATAATAGGAAATCCCATTTGCGGATGCGCCGGTAACGACGGAATTACCTTCTGTTTGATCAGCGTGTCTCTCAATGCATAGATTTACGCCCGCCGACTGAACGTCACTGTCCCAGAACGACTGCGAACTTGGACGTACACTGCACGTCATGAACACAATGAGGAGAGAAAGCAGTGACGTGCACTGCACGTCATCAACATTGAAAAGGTTAAGGCCACACTAGTTTTTGAAGAGCTGCACTCATTCTTGGTTACTGAGCAAATTGACCCTTATAACCTTTTAAAGTTATAAGATACTTTGCTGATGGAATGTTGATGTTACATTTATGGTCCAATCCAATCTTCTGATGGTAACCTTGCCATGTTTACATTAGAAGATCATGTTTTCTTCTCTCTGCTCAACTTTTTGTGTCATTTCCTTCCACAAAAAATTTGAGGTCAAATGGGCACCACAACTTATACCTTCTAAGAGTTATCGCTGTATGCAGTTGATAACTTGGCTACATGTAGGTTATAATTTTTATAACTTCTGCACATTTGTCTCCTAACTGCTCAAAGGACAAATGATTATCTTGGTGCAAAAATGTTTGATTTATATAAATGTTCTCAACATAATTGTACATGTAATCATGAAAGGTACATGTAATACTGTTATAATAAATACAACACATGTAATAGAAAATCTTTCAAGTCAAAATTAAAATATCAAGCACTATTTCATCTGCCGCAATCGGTAACAATTTGAGCATGCTAACTTTGAAAAGTTTTGCAGAACCTTGAATTACACGTTATCAAGTTATTACTAATTGAATTAGAGTATTACGAGTCAGCATTAACAATACGATCATAGTTACACATTTACCCACTAGTGTACAAAACATTGTGTACAGAGTGGTACTTATACCACAGCAGTGACTACATATAAACCGTAATGGTACCGATACCATAGTTTACCATTGGTGGTTGTGTGTCCACTCCAGTACCACTATGGTACTGTTACAGTGAAGACATAGTCACTGATATGATACATGTACCATACAGCTCTGTACATAATGTATTCACCGGAGGGGAGCTTAGGTGTGTAAAACAGGATACTAGGACAGCATTATGAAGTACATGCCATATTATAAATCTGTGTGTCTAAAGTCTGTAACTTGTCCAAAATACTATTAATGTATTAATATTATTAATTAACTTTCAAAATACGGTACCGTATCCTATTTCTTCTAATTGTTTAACAGCATTTTTAGAATTATAAGCAGAAAAAAACATCTTTATGTCAACTGAGGCTAAATATTGTGGCATGGATATGTTATTTATCCCAAGAACTGAAAAGACAGCTAGTGAAATTTGTAGAATGTTAGCAGAATTTCTCTCTGCAGATGCTTGAAGTTAACTTTTATCGTCTGAATAATAAGAAGAAATAGGGTAATTAAGTTATTAACTTCATCAAACTTGGACATAAAAAAAAAAAATTGAATATCAACAATTATTAATAATAACACAATTGTCCAGCATATACATGTATATACAAACTGATATGATCAAACGTCTGTAGAAAAGGGATGAGTGAGTGAATATGATTTAACGTCGCTTTCAACTATATTTCAGTCATATCACGACGTTGGGTCCTCTTCCTTTTCACACCCGGGAACCACATGGGCTGTACAAAAGGTAAACTGCATGGAACAAGAGCCTTGTTGGTTTCAATATAGGAGAGAGAGAATTAAGGTTTATAATGTCGGATTCAGCAACAGGCTTCAATATATGCCCATGTAAACCTGCAGACTTCCAATACAAAAACTTACATGTAAGGCACAAATTTTGAGTCTAACTACGATCCTTCATAATATAACGTAAAAATTGAATTTGACCTAAAAAAATAGGTCAGCCATCTTCAATAAACTGACCCATGGATCTCCAGTTACATAACGTCTGAATGTGGAAAACCAAGAGCTACATGTATACTCATACAAGATAGCTCACTTGTATGCTTCTAGCTCATCACCAGTGACCTTTAAAATGAATTTAAAATGCCTAGCTTTAAAACATAGAATTTGACCTTGATACAATGGGTCAACGTCGGTCAACTTGAATAGTCTTCCAGTCAATCATTAGTTGTACCGGTAAGCTTATATTTACTGGACATGCTGGAGTGTGAATTTTGACAGCCAAGCCATGATCTCTCAAGACATTACAATAACTAGAATTTGACCTCGATATTAGGTCATCCACACTTGATTCCTTGTTTCCCGTCAGCCGCCCGCATGTCATTTTACGTACAGCCCATTTTTTCATTATTTTCATTAATTGCACTTTTTCCTACCTCTAAGTGCAATTACTCGATGTGGAAAATCCCACCAGGGGAGGTAGCTTGCTGCTTGTCTGTTTAAACTTTCTCAAACATGGCCGCCAAATGATCTCGGCCCAAATTTATTTTAAATAATTAGTAAAGAATAATGAAAAGTAAGACCCTGCCTGGATCACTTTTGAAAAACAAGCTGACAGGAAACATGGAATCAATTGTCATTAGCCTTAGGTCACAGTCAAATTGGAAAGATTTCCAGTCAATCATCAGTTGTATATATGTAGTATGACTATGGAGACCCTTCAAAAGATATCCCCAATACTAAAAGTTAGACTGTGACAAAGTTTCTTGACTTGATAAAAATCTTCAATCATGTCAATACATGAAGTTTACAGATCCATCACCAGTTGCATATGTTATATGAACTTTGAAAGCTTGACAATAAATCCTTCAACAAATAGTGTGCTAGCAAGCCAGATGGACGGACCACGCGGACAATACCCTTTGGTCCAGGGTTAAAAATCAATAGGCTTCTTCTTCACCATCACAATCCAATTTTCAATGATTTACTGATTATCATTCAGTGACCTTGACCTTTGACCATTTGACCTCAAAATGACTAGGGTCTTCTTGTCCCATGGGTATTTATATGCAAAGTTTGGTACCAATCCATGACCAGCAGCTGGAGATATCACACAGCTTACAGAAGTTAACAGATGACGGAAAATGGACAGACAGATGGACAGAACTCGCTATCGTATTGTACGACAGATGAATAATGATAATAATCCTTAACTATTATGGTTGTGCAATTAATGATATTTGAAACAGTCCAGACAACTACATGTACACATGTATATATGTGGATGTCTATCAACCTGGTGTGCACAGGTAAAATCAGTGAAATCACTTGGAATGTGCACGAGTCATGAGAATACTAATGCTATTAGTGGATGGAACAACGATGATCATTCCAAGTGAAGACACTGTGGCTCTGAGGCACTCTCTGTCGGAGCAATGTAATCCAATGACGTTCAACATGTAGCTTATCAATCAACATGATCTATATGAATGCATCAATTCTCTATTTCAGTGAATTCCAACAACAGAGGTCACTTGTGTCGGCAAACGGGTCCGCAAGGGTTTCTCCATGTGTTGTGTTTGTGCCGAATGCCATGCATTGTGATGACAGACAAGGTGTTCTGGATAAAACTGCAGTTTTTTTTGTTCATGGCCCATCATAAACAGCATCTAGACGTAACCTTCTTTTGCAATCACCATGTTCACAGGGAGAAAAATATGATACGGAACAATGAGATGTCAGTTTACATTCGTCTTGCCAGTCTCTGAGCCGTCTAGATTCCATGCATCGACAGGATGATCACAGCGCCACCTTCTGGCTGATCTGGAAACTTCACTGAAATGAACAGAGTATTACATTGTATAAGCATTCTGTGAGTGTACATATATGCAGGCAGTGTCATCGGCAATCTGATTATGTAAAATCATATCCAGAAACCGATTATCTAACTGGATCTGACCTCCTTCCCTGAAGGCCTGATCATTCAGTGACCTCTTGGCACAGCCTTCTGGTTTTAATCTGATTGGTTTATCTGATGGCTTGATCTAGGGCAATGTTGAATGGCAGTTGGAAGGGTTTGAACACACCAATGAAGGGCACTGATGTACATTTAAAAGCCTAGGCATTGATGATTTTGTCCCTACACTCTTATTTTGGATGAGGCCTACATGTATGTAGGTCATGATGTTGTTATGAGTTACAATTATAAGTTCTACACTGCACAGGCTTAAACTACATGTAGTCCATCCACAAAGGTGACATTGTACCTGTTAGTTTTGATGGAGACTGGTGATCAGCAAGATAAGGTTATCAGGCAATAACATACATGTGACATGTCTGATTACTAGGATTTATATTTGACAGGACGTAAAAACGCAAAGACAGAACTCATATAGTGGTACTAACCTCTGCCACTTCTGCCAGATTACACAAATGGCAGAGGAATTTCTTCCTCCTGTCCTGAAGAGATGTGAGATCATAACCAAACGGCACACACTGAATGTGCATCCACCAATCACAGGTCTCACACAGTATCCACAATACTCCATCTTCATCATCCTCCTCTTCACTCTTATCACACACTCTACATCTCGCTTCATCCTTCATCGTCTTTCTCCTGCTCTTTGGAATGCTTTCGCTGTTCTCGACAGACCTCTTCGTTTTCCCTCTTGTCTCGAGCTGCAAACGTGGTCGTTTTTGTCCGTCTCCAATTTGGATTTTTCTTTTCACAGGACTCTTTCTACCGAAAGTGCTGAAGTATTTTGGTACCTTTTTTACCTTTAATTTTCCATACATCCAACCATCCAGCTCTTCTTGGGTAGTTAGCGTTGGTTTATTCGACCCAGTCTTTGTTCGCACTCTATTGATCAGTCTTAATCTGGGGTTTCGTTTCTTGAATAATGTCCAAAATTTAACTCCCGGCTTGTCATCTTTAAAAGAGTTTGGTCGTTCCTTCTGTTTTAAGAATTTCTGGACAGCACACAAGCATCCATCCACAGTGAACGTCAATCCACGGTTATGGATTTCAATGAGGTGACCGGCAAGCATTTCTTCCTCTTCTTCTGAAAGACATGGTTTACGACCCTGACCTGTTGACAGTACAGAAACTTCACCCCTGATTCGTCTCTGAAGGGATGTTTTGTTCACATTCCATTTTTTGGCAGCTTTTCTCAAAGAAAGTGAGTTTTCTCCCATGTCCAAAAGAGCGTAGTGATACCTCTGTCCTAAATCATCTATATCCTTGGCCTGCTTTCTTTCTTGTTTTCCGACTCCATTGGCACTTATTTCCGGATTTCGCTGTTTGAATAACTTCCAGAATCTGTTTCCTGGTTTGTCATCTTTGAAAGGGTTTGGTCGTTTCTCCCTTTTCAAGAATTTTTGAACATCACACAAGAATTCATCGACAGTAAACTTGATACCACGCTCACGCATTTCCAGGAGGTAACTAGCAAAGATTCCCTCTTCCTCCGATGACAGGCAAGGGCGACGACCACTGCTTGTTACAGTTACTGCAACTTCACCAGACAGACGTCTCTGAAGGGCTGACCGTGAAACATTCCACTTGTCAGCCGCTTTTCTCACGGAAAGTAATTTTTCGTTGACATCACTAAGAGCCCTCTTGTACCTCAAACGAAGATCCATGGCTTCGCTATTTTCATTTCACCTCTGAAGAAAAAATGGTACATGAAACTGATAAAAGTTGCTAAAACCTATGATCCAGTAACATGCATGTAACCTGCTAGATCCAGCATACTATAAAATTTGATAAAAGAAAATAAATAAGAGAGGCAATACATAACACATTTTTGTCAATAGTTAGTTAACCAATATATAGTTTAATATACTTATTTCTAAATCCTATGCCGCATTGATTCAATCATTCACTTTTGAGGAGTGTGATCACACCACTCATAGAATTGAGTGGAAACAGTACTCCTTACAACAACTTCTCTATATGAGAAAGGCTTCAGGAGTGTGATTTACACTCCAGGAACCTTACTAGGGGAGTGATTTATAGCACTCCTGCTGTTTTCAAAAATGAAAGACTGTTGACTGGTGAACAAAAGTGTCAACATCATAGCCGACTGACAGAATCAATCTTGTTTTAAATCTAGAAACTATATCTATATTCCAGAATTCTGATGCATTTCTAGGAATAATATTTTCTTGCACTTTCATAAGACATAAGTTGAAAAATATTCTTCAATACCTAACATAATGACCCCTAATTTCCGTGTTCTGATGGCTCCCATGAGAATCACTAGTTCTGATTTCTTTGAAATAGTTTTAGGACATATATAGTGTCCTTTTCTTGTCCTAAGAAACAAATAATCTGTCCATGGGGTAAAAATTCCTTTCTCAAAAAACACCCTTAAACTTGATGAGATAAATTTTCTAACCCCATGAACAGATTATCTTTCTTAAAACAAGAAAAATACTTTTTCAATACTGAAATATGTTGAAAAATTCAGAAGAAGTGGTTCTGAATTGAATATATAACACTGATCAATATCTAGGCTATAATCACAAGCAAATTTGGGTAATTGACTTGGATACATGTAGTAGAAAATATTGGGTCTTCTGAAAGTGCAAGAAAATCTTTCTTGTTTCTATAAACACATCAATATTCTAGATCAGGTTTCTAAATTTATTATCGAGAAATTAAGTTTTTTCTTGTTTAGGCCATTGTCACTTAATATGTTGTTTAGCAAGACCAGCCCTCATCTGTATTTTGAGGGCAAATAATTAAAATAGATGAAGGATTTACATTTTCAAGAGTAAAACTCATTCATTTTCTCCATATTCATATACACTTGGTTTGCAAATCAATAATAAATAGTTATAGCACCTAGCATGTGTATTTAAAAAATCAAGGTCATGTTAAACAATCAAGCAAGTGACAATGGCCTTAATTAATTGATTTTTACTGTGAATTTGTGGGTTGTGAAATCTCTTTTCTCCCTATTGGCTAATCAGGCAGGGGACACATAGTGATCAAAAAAAATCCGTTGGCATGGTTATTAACGTCTCACGTCCTATTAGCACTCACTCTGCCCAGTGGAAAATTGGGCTCTATTGACAAAATATAGACCTGAAATCTGATGATGTTTTATCAAACTTCTATCTACATGTATTAGAGTACTGGGACCATGGATATCGTCAGTATTTAGAGGTTGGTCGGTTTACACAGATATTGGTAATCACAGGTTTTACTGTACATGAAATATGCCAACTTACATTACGGACAATATCACTACATATAAGCATACAAATCAGATTTAAAAACCCACAAATTGCCAACGCAAGATGGAATGCTGCTTTTTATGTACGCTCATACTATTCAGCTTGTATCACGGACGCCCCTACTAACAAGGAGAGTAGGGATGTCAGTGATACAAGCTGTTTATCAGCGTACTTTTTGTGTGGCGTGTCCAGTCAAATATCATATCCCATAGCCATGTACATGTTCAGTCATTTTACTTTATCTCTCAGATATGGGCTTTGTATGTTTTGATTGATAATGAAGTCCTATCAATTGACTGTCTGTGAGTCAGACACATGATAATCTACTTCCCTTGGTGCTGCTGAATAAAATGACACCAGTTATCACTCCTACGAAAATATCATATGCAGACTGTTGAACATACTTACATGCAAGAGAAAAGCGTCTCTTTTCCTACGAAGTAGGCTCTCATTTACAAATTGTCCGGTAATGAGTGAGTGAGTGAGTGAGTCCATTTGAATCCTTTCGTTGCCAAAATAAGGAGAACCGTTGGCATTAGAACCTTGATTTTTGGCATGACAGTGCATTACGGGACTGTTACCAGCAAGTTCTGAGCTGACCTACTTTTGATGAAAATTTCTAGCGATTTTTGATGAAAATCACTGGTGATTCTGACTTGGGCAGTGCCCATCTTAATATAGGCAGAATTTCAACTTGGGGTGGGAGGATTTCCAAGAGTTCAGCTCGTGTCGGAGTCCTAAAGCCTACGCTACTTCATAGGTCCTGTGACGTTAGTCACACTGCCATGTTGTAAATGCAGCCTCCATTTAGAAAAAAATAGATCACCTCTGGCACGACTACATGTAGTCCATTGTGTAATCGTGAAATTGCTCTCAAAAACATGATCATTAACCACATCGAAGTAACCAAAATAAATCCAGACTCATAATATGCATGTACGATACGCCAAGGCAAATCACATCAATTTCACATCAACCCCTGTAGAACAGAACAACAGGCTGTTCTGGTTTCCCTCCCTCCTGGAGGCATGATCTGTATGCTTTAACATTGCCTCATTTTTTTAATTTTATGAATATATATCTGTTCCCCTCTGCTAAAAGCTTATGAAACTTTATTGTATGTTTTGTATAATGTATATATCGTATTTAGTTTTATATTTATGGAGAGTTTTACTCTTCACTATTAGCTCAAAAACTTCAATTTCCCAGGTATCTGCTGTTTTACCAGGTTACTTGAGTGGGTGAGTTGGACCTCTATCTTGAAGTTGAATCACATCAGGAAACACACTTTGTTGAGCGAAGATTTGGCATCTCCAGCATCGATAACCATACAATAACTCATCAGTTAGACAGAATCTGGGTTCAAACATGGATGTTGTCAACAAAATTTTGAAACTTCTGCCAATTGGTTCTAACTGTAGCTATCATTTGGAGAACTAGGTCAACTATAGCTTCCACGGAGCGGCTCAGCAGGACCGATATCCCAGGGTTGATATTTTATGATAGGACATACCCCTATTCCACAGCCAGAGTTTCTGCAACAAGTTCTTGGGTTACCAGACCTGCCAAGTCTCACGGATTGGCCGTGAGTCTCCAGATATTTAGAGAGGCCTTCCGGTCTCACGGTAGCGCTTGCAAATGTCACGGTAAAACATAATTTATTCTCTCAAAATCAGACATTGGGCAAATTATGATTTTATTTACGATAAAACATAGATGCGAAGTGTCCGATGAAACATTTTTAGCTCTTAGCTCGCAGTTTGTCCCAGAATCGACGAGGTCCGTGTACTGTGATCCGTATCTTCGGGCGAATAATAGTAATCTTGGTTCATACTTGAGATAAATTTCTATAACTTGCAGAAGTGAAAGATAATACATCTTTTCATATTATGCGCAGCAATGGAAGCTGAAGTATTGGGCTTTTCCAGAAATTATCCAGACCCCCCCTGTGGAAGAGGTCAGCTATTAAAAAAATAAATTTTGTGATATTGACAATGTCAGTAGGGTTTTAATAGCTTGTTGAACTACTAACAAAATGTGTTCGATCTGTTATGATCAACGAGATCCCGGATTCCAACACCATCGTCTGATTCAAATCGTATGATCACAACTCACTCGCTCAAATACATGTAGCTTGTACATTCACGTAAACTGTATATAACTCACTAAGTTGAGTAGTTTAAACCTCACGAGAGGTGTCATACAGAGATGTCGATTTGTATCAAAATTTAGAAATTTACGAGCAAACCTCACAATTTGTTCATCCTCCGCATTTACCGTAAAGCGGGCTTTGTTTGTCATTTACGACACCATGTAAAACACGTGTGCGTTTTGGGTTAACCCCGCCCACTTTCAGTGGTGTAGATACGTTCATCGACCTGCTCATGTCGACATGTAACTCGGGTACGTGCGGTGTTCATGTACTATCTCACAACCCTATCTCAAACCTTCCAAGCGTTTACTGCTGGTGAATGTAACTGTCATCGTAGTACTATAAAATCCTACGAGTCTTAGTTCAGTAGTTAGATCCCCTACTGTTTTGCTAGCTGTGCAGCTGAAAAACATGGAAATTGCAGGCAAAGTGGCCCTCATCACTGGCGGTGCCCAGGGAATAGGACAGGCATTTTGCGAGGCACTACTCAAGAAAGGGGCTAAGGTAAGAGGATCTAAGAGCACAATTATCCTTTCATGTTTAACACTAAGTCAGAAAATCTCAAAGAAAAACATGTACATGTAGGACACTGTCATTCAATATGCAGCGTGTATTCATGAATTCTGTGTGCTTCACAATCACGGTTCACTGTAATGTAGTTCACAGATTCACACTATTGATATTTCCGATATCTCGGCAACAGTACGGTACCATGAAGGTACCACTGAAGCACACAGTTAATTGACTGTTAGTGTAGTGTGGTAGAGCTACAGCCATGAAATGAAACGTACTGGTTCCATATTAAAGATGCCTACAGTGTGTATATGATGTTGTGTTCACATCATTGGAGAAGATATGTGGAGCGGTATCTATTTATACAGAAATAATTAAATCATGATAATGAAACTTGGAATTGAATTTTTTTTACATATTTTTTTATATAATGATTGGTTGAAAACAGGGAGCTCCATGTTTGCAAAAAAAAAAGGGGGGGGGGGGGAAACAGTCGTGTATAACACAACAAATAGAGTATTGAGCAACATATGATGATAGTTAATGGGGCAGAAGTCCTGCTGTTAATAAAAGATTCATCTCTTCGTATTTTGCTTGCCTGGAATCCAAGTTAAGCCATATGACCCTATATTTGACATGGGCAACTTTATCCATTGGGATGCCCAGTGTTTATATTAACGATATACAACTGACTTATGTAAAGAAAATCCCTGTTCTATAACATGGACTCACGTATGGTTTGTCAAATTTAAGTAGGACATACATTTGTTATCAAGAAACTTTGCACCTTTGGTTGGTTTTCTCGTGTAAATATGACTGAATGGTGGGAATCCCTGGTCTGGCAATACTTTTGTTGTACCGGTATGTGACACTTGTGACTTTTATTTGCATAGAGCTACTCACTTATAGATTATGCATCGAGAAATACAGATTACAATCATACTTGGTCATCAAAAACATGATTACTTTATAGGCTTGAACTGAAAGTGATAAATATTTTGCCATTTAATGAGTGAAATACGTCACCGTGTGCATTCCTTGCTTTATTAATGTATGAATCCGAATGAAATAATCGTGGAGCTCAATAGTAGACTCCATGTTAAAATGAAATCCCTCCAGCATGTTATTTTCTTCTTTTATTTAATCAGCATGGGTCATTCATCCTTTATAATCTCTTTAAGGTACATCATGAACTGGGAGAGTCCGGGACATATAACCGACGCTGATTAAATGAGCGTATTTCTTTCCTTGCAAATAGCTTTAGCACATAAACAGCACAATGTAAACTGTGAATGAGGGCAATCGAACGTTCAATCTCTTTGAGAAAAAGCTGGGGCAAGTTAGGCAACTTGTCATTAACGAAACGCTGCATGGTATATGGGGTCTTTCATTTTCTTGTCAGATTGCAATATCATGTTGACAACGTTAACGTTGATTACTTTTCATTCCAATTAGGATAGAGAGTTTTTCACTGAGTCATATGTTAACATTTGTTTGACGTATTGATACTAATGTATAATTTATACCCACGAGCACAGACCAAATCTGGATGTTTGTCTGATAATTTCAAAATACATGCCCTAATTAATTCGTTAATTACTGACATGACAGAATTTTACTTAAGTATTTAATCTGTCTGACAAAATTAAATAACTCAAAATATGATGGGTAATCTGAAAAGGATATCTCCTCACGTCTGAAACATCTTAATTTTTATGTGAATAATTGTTTAATACCACATTCAACTTGATCCAAAAATGTGATGGGAATATTGCCCAAAAATGAGAATATTATTGAAAATCGCAATTCCCTATGAATGGATACAGGTGTGAGGGGTAATGCAATGTGTCGCATAGCACACTTGAAGTCAGGTCAAGGTCACTGTGATCCCCAAAAATCGGAAAATCATAAAAAAAATATTTTTCTGTGAGTGGGTCACGAACCTATGCCAGGTACCAAAATTGAGGTCAAAGATCAAGTTTATTGTGACTCCCAATTATCAGGAAAGTACTGGAAACATTATCTGTACTATAGTCATATTCAGGGATTGTCTAACTTAAGAAATACACCAGGCCAATAAGAAACCTATTGAGACCGAAAGGTCAAGGTCACCGTCGACCGAAAATCAGGCCAACGAAATACAATCACCATGCACACACGTGTCTCGTCATTTTATTCACAGCTCTACTATACCGAGTATATGTGTTGAACTGACAAAATCCACTGATAATTAGTTTCAAATATATTTTATAGAGGAATTATATTTAAAGAGAGGGTTAATATGATAACCTCAACATCAATTCCGGTAACGTGGGAATATTTACGAGAGTTGGCAAAATATATGCCTTCCCATTGAAGCACGTTAAACGGCTAATGGATAGCGCTTGTAAGGATCTTGAATGAACTAAGAAATGTATCATGAAATATAAATAAAACATTGAGTTGATGGGCCGCGAAATCCATATGGGAAGCGGCCATCAACCTACAATTCTAATCAATCAATCAATCAATCAATCAATGGGTAGTCCCTGATTACTGGACATTTCGGATTCATTTTTTGATTGACTTTGTAATGTAGCCACATTTTCAGATCTTAATAATTTAGTTCAATAACTGGCGAAATTAGAACTCTGCACGAGAGGTAGGTCTACAGTAGTCACGATTGTTCATTTGCTATCGATATTTTTATTATTATAAACCCAATTCAGAAGAAGTTTTGATGAGTCGATTGAAGTATAATATGCAATTTCCTCTTTATCATTGATATGTAGCACGGAATAAATTCAAGTATCTCAGCTTGCTGTATAATTGATCATTGAATGACTCCGCTTTCCACTGAGGAAGTCTCTCATTCAAGTCGTTCAACCATGAATAGTCCGGAAATAAAGTCCTAATTTAACGGATGAGTGCATTATTACTACGCATGATGGCCACTTGATGGTATATGTCATTTTGCTACGTAAAATGATCCATTACGGTCATGATTTCTGGTGATTCAGTAATATTTTGCATGGCTACAAATAGAACTGAGAATTTTAATTGTTTATTTGAAGTATGTAGGCTGAAGTTGCAGTCTGAAAATATCCTCACGTATCACGTATCCTTCCCTAATGTTCCGATGTCCATGAAAATATAGCGAAAAGACTGTTTCGCTTCGAAGTTTTACATGTGTAACCAAGAAACATAAAACGACTCCATAAATCTGTAACTACGCAGCAATATTCATTAACTTAGTGAAACAACTGTTGACAAATGAAACTAGGTAGATGTTATATTGCTTTATGTATATATCATGTTACACATTGAAACAAGCTGTTGTTGCAATAAATTCTCGGTATACCGGTAAGTAGTAGGGTGTAAGCATCTGGAGTATTTAGCGCCTCACTGCGCATGCGCGGAGTGAATAATTGGGTTGGCATAGGGGGGGTTCGCATGTCGTGAGTCAATGTAAATGAGGAGTATTTATGGAAATGAGGGGTGATTGTATGTGTGCGCATGCGTGAGTGTATGCGCATGCGTGAGTGTATGCGCATGCGTGAGTGTATGTAAATGAGGAGTAGAATATGGAAATGAGGTGATTGATGCGCATGCGTGAGTGTATGCGCATGCGTGAGTGTATGCGCATGCGTGAGTGTATGTAAATGAGGAGTAGAATATGCAAATGAGGTGATTGATGCGCATGCGTGAGTGTATGCGCATGCGTGAGTCTATGCAAATGAGGTTATTGGGTTCATTGGTGTTGATTCAAGATGGCGGCTAGTTTTTCTAGGTTAGGGGTGATCGGTTTCAAGATGGCGGCTTGTTAGGGTTCATTGGTGTTGATTCAAGATGGCGGTTAGTTTTTCTAGGTTAGGGGTGGTCGGTTTCAAGATGGCGGCTAGTTTTTGTATGTTAGGGGTGGTCGTATTCAAGATGGCGGCTTGTTTGTGTGTGTGTGATGGGTTTTTCCCCCCTCTTCATTTGCATATGTTCAATATGGCGGCTTGTTTTTCTAGGTTAGGGGTGGTCATATTCAAGATGGCGGCTTGTTTGTGTGTGTGATGGGTTTTCCCCCGCTCATTTGCATATGTAGTCGGTTTCAAGATGTTGGCTTGTTTTTTGTAGGGTGGGGGTGGTCGGTGTCCGTTTCCCTATCCCCGAGCTTTTCCCCTCTCTCTCTCTCTCTCTCATTTGCATATGTCGTTTTTCAAGATGGCGGCTTGTTTTTCTAGGTTAGGGGTGGTCGTTTTCAAGATGGCGGCTTGTTTTTCTAGGGTGAAGGTGGTCGTGTTCAAGATGGTGGCCTGTTCTCGGTTGAAAATATGCAAATGAGATGAAAATTGGCTATAAAAGGAGTTCATTTTTAGGGTAAGGGTGTATTCAATCTGACTTACCTGACCTGCCTCCCTGCCTGCCTGCCTGCCTGCCTGCATTTCTGTCTGGCTTGCCTATCCGCTTGTATGAAAAGCATGAGACGTGGAGAAGATTTTCCCTTGGACCCAGCAGCACCTCCGGTTGAAGTCTTGCCTGAAGATGTGGGTGTCAGGGCCATTTATCAACGACACTGGGCTACCATACGCCATTGTTTTCATCGTGATCGTCGTCTTTTGGATTTATACAATTTTCGGTTGGAGGACCTCACGTATCTCACTACCTATGCCGAGAACATTTTCAAAGATCAGGTGACAGCCTATAAGTTGAATGTCACATTTGGCTACATCTTACGGCATAAACAGACAGACCAACTGCGGTATTTCTATCCCAGTAACAATACCTATGTGTTTGACCAGCCGTTCACCATCACGGATGAGATTTCTCTGGAGCCAGTGGTCGAGCAACTTACTACATTAGACCCGTTGGAGTGGGCCCGTCTGCAACGTCCCAATACCCAATGGCTGGTGGAAATGGTCACTAACGTTACATTTTTCGTTACGAAAATGCGAGATCACCCGATCGGTGCTACTCCTGTACAACTCCCCTCGTGGTTGCTACTTCGAAAAGGCCTGTATGCATTAACAGGAGGGCTCAAGGGTCCCTACAAAGACCGGAAATGTCTGTTTCGGTGTTTGGCCGTGCATGTGGACGAGTGTCACCCCAAGACTTGTGACACAGTGGCCGATGGCTATTGGGAGGAATATTTAGAGCAGCACGGCATGGATAAGCGGCACTTCCGTGGTGTCCCCTTCAAGCATTTGGATGATGTGGAGTCCCTGTTTGGTATTAATATCTTTGTCTATCGATTACGACGGGAGGATGACGACACCTTTGTGGCTGAATTGGTTCGGCGATCCACAGAACGGTATGTTGCTACGATGAAAGTGAATGTGTTCGATGACAATGGCGTGAGTCATTTTTCGCTCATTACCAATATGAGCCTGTACGCTCAGTCTTTCAGTTGTGCCCAATGCCATCGTGTGTTTAACCGGTCTTTCAACTTACATCACCACGAGAAAATGTGTGACAACAGTGTCAAGCGAGTCTATCCGGGTGGAGTGTATCATAATACACCGACTATTTTTCAGGACCTGGCCGATGAGGGTATCATCATACCGGAAGAGGACCGTTATTTTCCCTACCGGGCATGCTATGATTTTGAGGCCCTGTTGGAGCCCATGGACCTGTTTTCGGCTAAAACGCAGTGGACACAGCGACATATTCCCCTCAGTGTCAGCATTTCATCCAATGTACCTGGCTATGACGCTGCACCGGTGCGTTTCGTGTCAACGGGAGAAGCCCATGAGTTGATCACCCGTATGATGGACTATTTAGAGCGAGTCAGTGCGGCCAGTACGGAATTGTTGGTGGCCAAGTTCGACGACGTACTGACCCAGCTGGACGACCGCATTCCTGAACCGGGTGTAGCGTTCAGCGACGATGAAGAGTCCGAGTGCGAGTCCCAGCCGTCCCCGCCTCTACAGTCGCAGTATGTCCCATTACCTAAACCTTATGCGGAGAAATTGAAATTACGGTTCCTTCAATACTTAGGTCAGTTACCGGTGCTCGGCTTCAATTCGGGGCGATACGACTTGAACATGGTGAAGGAATTTCTTTACCCTTACTTAGCGCAGTCCCATACCCTCAAGTCGGTGATCAAGAAGATCAACAACCACATGGCCCTCACTACCACATCACTGCATTTCCTCGATGTACGGAACTATTTAGCTCCCAATTGTAGCTATGACCAGTGGGTCAAGGCCTATGACTGTGCACAAACCAAAGGTTACTTTCCTTACAGCTATATGACGAGCCTGGACCGCTTAGAAGACACCCAGTTGCCCTGCCGGGAAGCGTTTTACAATGACCTGAAAGGAGAAGCTCTGCCGGAGGCCACCTACATCGAACTCCAACAAGTGTGGAACTGCCACAGCATGAAGACGTTGCGTGATTTCCTGGTGTGGTACAACAATTTAGACGTCGTGCCCTTTCTCGAAGCGGCCGAGAAAATGGTGCAACTTTTCCGGCGACAAATGCATGTGGACATCTTCAAGGAGTGCTTAAGTTTACCGGGCCTGGCGCTTCGCCATCTGTTTCAAGAGTGTCCTACGTACTTTTCACTGATTCAAAAAAAAGATGCAGACATGCACGATTGTTTGAAGCGGAACATTGTGGGTGGTCCCAGTATTATTTTCCACCGCTACCATGAGAAGGATGTGACTACTCTCCCTAGTGGAAAACCGTGTGCCAAAATCATCGGTTTTGACGCCAATGCCTTGTACCTGTGGTCGCTCGCACAACCTATGCCCAGTGGGCATTATACACGTTGGATGGCAGAAGGTAGGCATTTTACACCGCAACGGACGCCGTACAAGCATCTCGCCGACCAGTGGTTAGATTGGGAAGCCTATCGACGGGCCATTTATATTCGTCACCAGACCAACGCCACAGAGAAGCGGATAGGAGATCGCCGACTTCCCGTCGATGGGTTTGCCCTTGTTCAAGGCACACCCACTGTATTCCAATTTTATGGGTGTTACTGGCACGGCCACGAATGCGAATTCAGCGCTGGACGCTTCAATGATCGACGTGGAAAATCGGCACAAGAATTACGGGGCGAAGTAGTGGTCAACGGAGATTATGTCAAAGAGCGAGGATTCCATCTCATAGAGATGTGGGAGTGTGAATTCCACACCATGTGTCAGGCCCTACCTCATTTACAACGGTTCCTAAAAGAGCGTGAATATCCCTTGAGTCGTCGGCGATTGCTGAGTCTACCCCAGATGTTGGACGCCATTCGTTCGGGTCAGCTCTACGGCTTTGTAGAATGTGATGTGCATGTTCCCGACACTCTCAAGTCCCTCTTCGCTCAGTGTCCGCCTATCTTCAAGAACACGCTGGTGGGTCGGTCTGACATTGGAGAGACCATGGGTGCCTATGCGGAGCAACACGAGTGTTTGCCTAAACCTCGCCGCATGTTAATTGGAAGTATGTGGGGGGATAAAATCTTGCTGGGTACCCCCTTACTGCAGTGGTATATGAAGCACGGTTTGGAAATTACTCAAATCTATCAGGTAATCCAGTACGTACCTGAGGCTTGTTTTGCGCAGAATGCGGAGCTCGTGACGAAGGCCCGTCGTCAAGGTGATCAAGACCCGAGTCAGGCCATCATGGCTGAATGTTGGAAACTCACTGGCAATGGTTATTATGGAAAAACAGTAACCAACCAGGATAAGCACGTCAACGTGAACATTTGCACGACTACCCAAGCTCGCAAAAAAGTCAATTCCCCGCTGTTTCGATCCGTGGACGTGATCGATGACGATACTTATGAAGTCACTTCAGCCAAGAACACTATCCGGTACAATTTACCCCTCCAAATTGGCTGTATGGTCTATCAGGTGGCCAAGCTGAGGATGCTGGAATTCATCTATGATTTTATGGGTGTATATTTTCACCCCTCAGACTGGCAACTCATAGAAATGGACACAGATTCGGCCTACATGGCCGTTTCCCACCCGGACTGGGAGTCTCTCGTCAAACCCGAGTTACGGGTACAATATGAGGCGGAACGGGACCAGTGGCTACCCCGACGCGATCACTACACCTACGATAAGCGGACACCCGGGCTCTTCAAGCTGGAGTGGAGCGGGGATGCTATGATCGCGCTCTCCTCCAAGACCTACTACTGTTACGGCGGAGATGGAGGCGGAGAGGATAAGTTTAGCTGCAAAGGGGTGAGCCGGCGCGATGCTAACATCGACAAAGCTCTCTACCTGGGTGTATTGCAAAGCCAGGCCAGTGCGAGTGGCACGAATCGAGGATTCCGGGTCGTCGACCACCAGATGCGGACCTATATCCAGCAAAGAGATGCCTTTACTTTCTTTTACCCCAAACGAAAAGTATTGGCCGACGGTGTGAGCACTACCTACTTGGACTTGTAAAAAAATGTGGAACACTAATAACTGTGGATACACGAGTTATAAAACTGTAAAAGTCAGGATGGCCGAGTGGTCTAAGGCGCCGGTATTAAGTGCTGGTGGGTGAAATCCCGCGTAGGTTCGAATCCTACTCCTGACAAAGAACTTTTTTTTGTACCTTAATCACTACTATGTGTGTACATACCCTACTATTTATACCCTGTATTCTATTTGTATATATATTAACTCATCATTCTTATTGACTTAAATAAAGAGAAAAAGTCAAATCATTTTTTTTTTTTGTTTTTTCATCAATTTATTCAACAACAATGAACGTCAGAACAAATCTTGTGGGTTTGGAGGATGAACATACGGACGTCTAAGGGAAAAAATTGGAACTCTTCTATGTTCGAAAGTGAAAACCGGGAAGTGACGTCACAACCTCCACGTCACCTGCGTATATACTCCTGTAAAATAGAGCCGATTTTATTTCTTTGGAAGGGACAAGGTCAATAAGACTTGCGCTTTTTATACTACTAAACTGTGAAGTAGATTACATCTTACATAGGCCTTAAGGCCGTGATATGCATATGAAGTATTCTGGGGCATGGTCAGTACTTCCCAATTTTCCCTTTGTCTACTACTCGCCGATTTTTTTATTTTTATTATTATTTTCGGTACTTTCAAATTTTTTTCCATCGTATTCTACATGATCAACCTCATAGCTCATAGTAAAAGCCATAAAAAAAACCGATCACCCCTATACCCATACAGGCCAAATAAATTGTTTGGTGCTAATGCTGTCTTTGGATTATGGACGAGAAAATTCTTTAAAAGACGACGGCTTGATATTGAATGAAGGATTAGACAAAAGTCATAACGTATGAATAACATTGGAATCTACAGGATATTAAACCAATTATTTAGAAATAGTTCATTCGCGCACTTTTTGTGACGCACTAAAACGAAGTTGACAGTTGTTTTTTAGTATAGGCTGGTATGGTGTGCAGAATGTGGGTGTTTGTTTACATTCTGCAAATCGAACTAATTTTAAAATTAACCATAATATGTACTGAGTAGGTAATAATTTAAATTTTCGCCACACTACCATCTATTTATCCATTGGGAGGAGGGGGAGGGGGAGAGGGACATTTCCTAGCATGGATATTATTAAAAATTAATGTATATTACATACGTGTACGACGTTGATTGGTGTTACTCTGTGATACTGGTCAATGATACTGGTCAGGCAGATGATTACACACAGGCAGTGATCAGGGAGGTCCGTTAGGCAGGCGGGCAGGTCTTTGGATTATGGACGAGAAAATTCTTTAAAAGACGACGGCTTGATATTGAATGAAGGATTAGACAAAAGTCATAACGTATGAATAACATTGGAATCTACAGGATATTAAACCAATTAGATCATAAACATCGGCCGTAGGCCGGTAAGTGGAGTCGACCCCTTAAGCGAAACAGCTGTTGCGTTGCCATTAGCAACGACACGTACACATGTGTTGGCTTCACATCGCATCGGCGGGAACATATGCCGCTTTATTGAAAAATAACACCTTTTAGGCAGCAATCTGACTAGCAAGGTAAGCAATGTAAGCCTTAACACTTATATTTTCATTGGATGCAAGGTTGTCTTGAGAAATATATCTCTAAATATGATTAATTATCGATTGTCTATCACGACAAACTAACACTCCGCTGAACAAAATATAACCAATATGGCCGCCGTCCGAAGCTCGAAGACAGAAAATTGTCAAACTTCACAAATTAATATCTGAACAATTACAACATCTTACGAGCTGGTACTTCAGGACTAAATCATAAAATATCTGTACTTTCTAACCTTAGCAGAATTCGTCATGAAATTATTTAGAAATAGTTCATTCGCGCACTTTTTGTGACGCACTAAAACGAAGTTGACAGTTGTTTTTTAGTATAGGCTGGTATGGTGTGCAGAATGTGGGTGTTTGTTTACATTCTGCAAATCGAACTAATTTTAAAATTAACCATAATATGTACTGAGTAGGTAATAATTTAAATTTTCGCCACACTACCATCTATTTATCCATTGGGGGAGGGGGAGGGGGAGGGGGACATTTCCTAGCATGGATATTATTAAAAATTAATGTATATTACATACGTGTACGACGTTGATTGGTGTTACTCTGTGATACTGGTCAATGATACTGGTCAGGCAGATGATTACACACAGGCAGTGATGAACAATGATACAAATATTAACCCCACACACATGTATATAGAGCGATTCTATATTTTTCATTGTTAACCCTATCTGGCCTGGGGGTTTAAAATAAAAAAATATCCCTGGGAAATTTAATTTGACACGGCAATTAATTTTTTAGACGCACCCCGAGTGCATCAATTAATAGTCTGGACACCTACGAGAATTAAAAATAATACATTAGCAGGGTTAACAGCGTCTGGGAAGTGCTCATCATTTCCCAAACAACACGCCTACCGCTGTAAAAATAGTCAAACTCAGAAGCAAGTAAAAGGATAACTCTTGGGTCCCAAACGAATAAGGGGGCACTACTCTGCAGGGATTTGTGTGTATGCGTGTAGTGATACATTTACCCGCTGGTACTTTTCAACACGACCTCACTGCGCGCGTGACTTTGGATAAATTGCAAAGATTGGCGCCTAGCTTGTGTTTTCGCAGCGTAATCCAAGGGTCTGTTTTGTTCATTTTTCTACAATTCTCATGATCGAAACGAACTGGAATTTTCAGGGCACGCGTATCGAGTACTCATTGAGAGACTTACACTATTTTTAATGGGGAAACTTAATTATTTTTTAATGTGCGGGGTTTTGTGTATTTTCGTGACGGCTCGAGAACCCAGTAAAAAATTAAAATTCATAATGTAGACAAGGGCTACAGGGCTGAAATTTTTAATAGGAGCCCTTGATTTATGTGAGCTGAATTAGAACTAAAAATTCTACGGGGGCCTGACAATTATTGTACACTAACAATCGTTTATAAATTCCTAAGAAACACACCCAGAGTTTAGAAAGCGTTTGTTTCCTCTGCCATTTGGATTGCTGTCGCCTGGGTCCGCGCGATGTGCATAAATACTCGCCCATCTGGAATAATTTTACCACAAAACTTTTGACTGCCAAACAACATATCGAAAGAGTGTCAGAAGTTTCAAACAACATGTCGAGAGTATCTGAAGTTCCAAACCGTAGAACAAGAAGGGCCAACCGTTGGGTAGAGATGGAGGAGGGAGAGGACATTCCATATCTTTCTCGATGGAGACAGCGTCAAATGATGCGAGAAATAAAGACATTTTGGCGAGCAGAGTTCCGGGGGTGGCAGGCCATGCTGCGGGGGAGGGACGGCGACCAGAGGGAAAACAACACCGCCCAGAATGTAAGGACCCTGCTTAACGCAGCCCGCACCACTGTGGATGAAGCCGGGTGGTTTCACCTGCTGTCTACTGTTATGAACCAGGCCAGACCATCGACCCCGGTCCAGGTAGTGCACCCACAATCATCCACTCCACCCTTCCCGCTTCAAGATCTTCCAGCCCCGGATATACCGCTACCCCCCAGCAATACCATCATCGCCCCGGCGAATTTTTTGGACGGGACCCCCATCATGCAAGACGAAAGTGAAGATGATGATGACAGGCCAGTTATGCGAGGCTATTATACCGAGCACACCGCCACCTTTTAGGATGTATGCTACTCCTCGTCAATAAAAAGACGTTAAAATAATAAACTGTTCTTTTTAGAACAAACCAATACTTCCGAAAGAGGAAGCTTTTTTAACTTGAGCACATCAATTAAAAGCACAGAATGTCCCACATTTTTCCCTCTTTTCTTAGCAAACTGCATTCACCCAAAAATACAACCCCTGTCCACTATCAACCGTTCTTGTGAGAACGAATCTCTTATATATATATACACAGGATTTATTTTTATTTTTTCTCTATCCCCCTCATTAATTTAATATTACATAGTCCCAGGGATAAGGGACTTTAAAAATTGTTTTAAAAACCCCGGTATAAGGGGTAGGAAAATTTATTTTGATAAGCGTGGGGGTTATGTCCATTAATTTAATATTACGGTGCGAGGGTATAATGGACTTTATAAAAATTTATTTTCATAAGCGTGGGGCATTTATTTTCAACGAACACAGGGCTGTGATTCTCGTGTTTAATTTTTGTGCATAGTTAGAAGTTCCCTTTCGGAAAACATGGGTGGTTTTTAAAAAAACCTTTGGAATCTGTAGTAAATATAGCCATTTACTTCGTTGACAGGGCCATTCTTCTCTCAACACATACGGGACAGGTTAAAAGTAGTAATTGACACTGTACAGGTGTGTTGTTGTACGGTACACAGGTAGGTATTCCGGCTTGACGGTGGATGCAAATTTCGCAGAGTGCCAGATGTCCACATGGGCCGATCGCATATTTTGAAAACGGATTTGCACATTCAACGCAATGAATATACAAATTTTTTTTTCGTTCGGTGTGGCATCCCAAGGTTTTTGTTGTAATTCCCCATACATAATACGCTGCGTCGTGGAGTTTTTTGTTGGGCGTTATTTTCTTCACTGTTCGTCGGCTTGGTGTTGTAGCTTTTCTCTGTTTTTTTGGCCTGGTTGTGTTTTCTTCCCTGTTCAAATCTTCTTGTCTTGCGTCTTCCCCTTTTTTCAAATCTTCTGCTTGTTTTGGCCTCTTCAAATCTTTTTCTGTTTTTCTGGAGTCTTCCTCATCATTTTCTTGTGTAGTCTCTTGTAGCGGTTCATCTTGTTGATTCAACAGCGTTGCTAGCAGACTGTCTATGTTGTCTATATGGGTTTCTTCGGCTGGATTAACATCGGTAGGGGCTGCAAGGTCGAATAAATTAGTTTCTGGAGGGTCTGTCGTAGTTGCAGGCTTGTTCCGGGCTGGTGCTGATGGAATAATTTGCTTAATCATTTCATCTATCCAGGGTTGATCGTCTACTAAATTGATGATACCGGGGAGGAGTTGATTCTCATCATCAGGATCATTGGGAAACAGGTCGGCTGTATCGAAATCCATGATTTCAGTCCAAGGTGGTGTCTCCATGACTGAGTCATCAAGTGTGAATAATTAAAAAATTCTCAGCTATTTATAGGGTAAAAGACGCGGACCCCGGCGAACCCATTTTAGCTGTAGACTATATTTTTTACGACAAAATATTTGTGTTTCTTTTTCCAAGTTTAAACAGCTTGTCATTTTACAATCACTGTGCGTGTCCCATATATTTTTATGGCAAATTCAACTGAGGCAATTGAGTGTATAGTATAAAAGATTGAACAATATAACGTTAGAACTAGGCAGATATTTATTAATTTTTTGGGGATTTAAACCCATAAAATTCGTGTACGGAAGTGAGAAAAACCCAGGTAGATGGGAAAATAATTGATTTTCCTGGCTAAAAAATTACGTGTAGACTGGGTTACAGTCTTATCATAGTTCCCTGAAAAATTATTAGGGTTTTATCGAAAAATAATAGGTATTTTTAATGCTTGGGCCATGGTCACACAGCACAGTGGACCAGTCTATCTTACACTTGACTGACACCGTTCAAATGAGGGATAGGGGATCGCGAAAGTGGCATGCTAGGGGATCGGGAAACTGGCAACATTTTTGGCAAAAAACCCAAAGACCTCATTTGCATATTTTGAAACCGACCACCCCACCCTACAAAAACAAGCCAACATCTTGAAACCGCCATATGCAAATGAGGGATAGGGGATCGGGAAAGTGACATGCTAGGGGGATCGGGAAAGTGGCATTGGTCACCATCTTGAACACGACCACCTCTACCATACAAAAACAAGACGCCATCTTGAATACGACCACACACACACACAGCCGACTATAAAAATAAC